>JAANIC010004708.1:412613-445257 GCA_017607545.1 Acromyrmex charruanus
ACTTTTTATCTTTTAAAGTATAGTTTTATTGTTAGTGTTAAATGACATACACAATTAATGCTCTCCGAAAACCAAAACGATCGCAATCAAGATGTCGTTACGGTCGAAGGATTCGTTATCATACATCGTTTTTAGCATGTTCGCAGATTTCGTGACACAGTGGACGTGATAGCGAGAAGTCGCGAAAATTTTTTGTCGGTCATTGCGGTTAAGGAGGAAATGAGACGATTTACACAGTATTCGAGATTAAATATATTAAATACAGTGCTTTTCGACATGGATAGACGGGCTGTACTTGTTTCTATACGCAGTATTGGTAGATTATTGATTCGTCCGAAACGTAACGTTAGATTTCCAACGTACATTGGGGACGTATTCCTCTATTATTCTCGTCGTACTGCAAAAGGGACAAAATAACGTGTTTTTGTTCGAGAAGCTCTTTCCAGATGTCCGGTGAAAGCAGAATCTCTTTACCGTGACAATCCCCCAAAATGATAGTTACGTAAGAAGGGAATTTGACATTGATATCAATGTTCAAGTATTTGTAGCCACTTACTGTTAACGGATATCTTCTCTCGAGAATGCGTACGATAGGACGATGTGCGATTTGATGTCTATAATTAAAGAAAAAAATTAGTAGATGGAAAAAGAGACGCAAAGAAAAAAATATCTACTTATTTGATTTATTTTTTTTATCTGGATTTTCACCAGTTAAATCGTCGAATGTTTTCTTCTTCTTTGCGCTTCGTTCATCACGATCGTCCTGTTCCATGAGATAATTTTCGATATCCGCGTTGTTGAGCATTTTTGTGTATTTTTTTCGCAGTATCGTCCTCACGATCGAAAAACTTAAAAAGTGCGTACAAACGATGTTGTCGGAATGATTGTTCCTTTTATACTGATCGTTTAAAACTATTATAGTATTTATTATATATGTCCATCCTTACCTTCTCTTCCTTCTTCGTCTTATTTCTCGTTGTATTTTGTCAATATGTATCAATCGACCTAAGATATCCTGCATTTGTTGTAATAATCCATCTCTCGAACATTCGACGTTGAGTACGTTTATATTAAATTTACCAGTCTCTGTTACAATTCTCGTAAACTCGTTAAATTTGTAAAATTGTTGTTTTTAGGCAAAGTACAGATTACCATTCATATATCGGAAGGCCAAGGTCGGAGCTGATGGTATTCCTGGAAATACCGCTTATAACAATTGATACGAGCGAACATTCATACTACATTCGTCTATCTGCGCTACATTGTTATTATTGAAGATTACATAGGTTTGTCCTCTGTTAGTATTTACTATGGTACGATCAAAGCGTTCGGGGGAAATCCTAGACTCGAGAGACGTTTTGGCCAACCTTCTTTCAATTTGAAACTGGGATACTCGACCATGTAAACTATATTATTTACAACAATAATAGTTCACCCGAAAGGTACCTTTGATATGTGGCTGATAAGGAGAAATTATCCGAAAGGAAATTCATGTAGCTGTTTGTGTGGTCCGTCGTATTTTGTATCATCTATATTTATCGACTATACGTAGCGTTGATACGTAATGAATATTCGATGACGTAATACCAATACCGTATCCACATATTGTAAAGTACAGAGATCTACGTATTCGGGTTTATTTGTTGTAATTTCAATAGTTATTAACGTTGGTGGTTGTGTAGTTGTTGTTAGTTTTGGATTTTTCCATAGAGTTGTTGAATGGCTAAAATGTCCTCTATGTTGAGTTTAACGATTTTATTATTATTATTAGCAGTGACAAATGCGAACATTATGGAGTCTTCACGCGAACTGTGTGTTAATCCTAATCCAATTTCATGTGTTAATGTGTTAAACAGATAGTCCTTGTTACTAGCAGATTTTTTGGTTAGATATATATGTCACGGTTCTGCACTATCTACGTGTATTTCAGCGGTGTAATTGGCAACGTTTGAAGGATAGAACGCGTGAAAGAGTATTCCATCAGGTCCATCGAACGAAGAGGTGCAAATTTCTTCGTTACGTTTACGACTAGCGTACGTGTGTGTGCCTACGATAAGATATTAAGATGTCGGGATTTAACGTTTTACGCTAGAACGATAAAGACTTCGCTGCCCATAGCGAGAACGCGAATGCGGTAGTTTTCAAAGTGTGCGCATCCGCTAAATGAAAATTCCACGTGAGATGTGTTTTCGCCCATTTCTTCCTACCTGTATTTTGCTCGTGGTGCAGAATGTCCGGGAGATCACATCGGGAGTGGTTTATGCATATTCGATACAACGTATAGTTATTCAATGTACCATCACCCTGCATTTGATAATATTCTTGAAATAACGAAATCGGCTGTTTAATTTCTCCCTCTTCGAATGATAATTGCGTATTGTTTTCAGCGTTACTCAAGTAGCCGTACTTTTGTAGGTACAGAATTATTTCAGTATCTATGCTTTGACGATTCGTCGCTGCCGTCGACGTTGTCGTTGTAGTAATCGTAACGAAGACGATGATGATGATGATGATGATGATGATGAACGTGAGAGACATCGCGATGTAACACAAGTATACGACACGCAGTAGAAACGATGTGTACTCGAACGCTTCGTCAAGAGTAATGAATCGCGTTTCGTGATTTTTTTATATATACGACACGACAAAACGCTTTGTCAATAGTAATGAATCGCGTTTCGTACTTTTTATGTGTTTTACATTACAATATGACAGTGTGTGAAATTTGATAAAGAAGGAGAGCTTGAAAAAAAATATTATACGATTTTGCGAATAACATTGGAGTCAATGGATTGTACTCTATCATCCTATCGTGAATAATAAGACAATAAGCTGTGGTGTTCAAGGAATATTTTCCTTATATTCGAATTCTATACGAATATCCACAGTAGCGCTTTTTATCGATTCGTTTTGGCGAGAACAATCGATCACTACGAATGGACCGTGTACAAGAAATTCCCCGATAGATAACATAGCATCGCGATTGTTGTAACCGTAGTACGTCTTTTGAAATTTTACATACATATTGTAGAGTATAGTGTATTTCTTGTGTTCGAAATCTAAATTCATATCGTCGTAAGGATAAAAATCAGAATTTAAAAAAAGTTTTAAATTAGTGAGATTACATACGTCGAATTGCGAACCATTTTGCAACGATACGTTTCTTTTTCCGGTTTGAAGCGCAAAAATTACATATCGCGATTTTTCCAATTGCGATGTTGTTTTAACAGCCCACGAATGCTTTGTTGTGCTTTGAAGCAGAGGAAATTCGTACAGGTCCCACGATCGGAAACACATGTTGAGATATCGTTCACCTTCCAATGTTCGTAAAAGTGATAATTTATTGACATCGTTTAGCACTACATATGGCATTTTCTATTGTATCTTCAATAGCGTGATTTTAGGTTCCATCTATTCGTGCGCCACAACGCAATTGTTATCGTTACGCGTACGTATCAGGATAAATTCGTGTCGCGCGTTTATTACTATGCGTTTGTAATCCTCGCAAAATCCTAGGAGTGTGTTGAGTGGTACGCAAAAGTTGAAATCCTCGTACAGCAGTGCGAAATAAGTGCACTGTGCCGTTAAATTCTGCATTTTCTAACGTTATACTCTTGCTAGTAGTTAACGATACGAAATTTTTGATCGTACTGGTAATACCAACGTTTCTACGAGATCTGACTATTAAATAACGAGACTGCGCGCGCAGAAGGCGTTCTAGAGAGGTAGGGTGGAAAATGAATGCAGCGTTGGATAGCTGGAAGTGTCTATTATTCCAGTACGAAAACACGTTTTTGTCGCTGTAGTAGTATTTTTTCTGTAGAGGTTAGAAACGAACGTGTTTTTTTCTCGTGCCGATAACAAAAACACGCGTGACGAAAAACACGAGCAACGGATCAATGTGAAATTTCTCGTTAAATTAAAAAAAACTCCGACTGAGTGCTATAAGTTGTTGAAAGAAGCCTATGGTGAGAATTATCTCTATCTTGTGCGCGTGTTTTCGAATGGTATAAACGGTTTTCTGAAGGCTGAGAGAGCACCGAAGATGTCCAACGTCCAGGTCGACCTGTCTCTGTTTCAACTCCGCAAACAGTGACTAAAATCAATGAAATTGTGCGCGAAGATCGTCGTATGAGCATTTGGATGATTGCTGATACTGTAAACGCCGATAAATAAACTGTCAGAAAACACTGCGAGAGCGAGTTCGTAAGAAACGGTCGGAGTTGTGGAAAAACAAGTCGTGGATCTTGCACCAGGACAACGCACCTGCCCATAACGCGCTGTCTGTGAAGCGTTATTTAGCCGCTAGAGACACTCCAGTGCTCGAACGCGCGCCGTACTCGCCTGATTTAGCACCCTGTGACTTTTTTTCTGTTTCCGAAGATTAAGTCTGCCTTAAAAGGAACTCGGTTCGAGTCGATGGAAGAGGTGAAGCGAAAATCAGCGGAGCTCCTAAATGCTCTTACAAAAGAAGACTTCCAGCATTGCTTTGACCAATGGAAAAAACGAATGGAACGGTGTGTGGCGAGGGGAGGGGAGTACATTGAAGGGGAGCATTCGATTGTAGAATAATTTTTAAAATAAAACTCTTTTTCATAAGCAGTCTCGTTATTTAATAGCCAGATCTAGATCTATCGATTTCCACACGTCTAACTCGTACCGAATCTCATCAAACATGAACGCGACGCAATTATTCAATAGTTTTGGAGGCTGTTCTTCGGATGTGTTTCCATCTCGATTTTTCATTGAAAATTTTCCCTCGACGTAGAGAAAACTTTCACACAATAACGTGTACAGATCCTGGTGTTGTATAGGTATTCGTATTTCATCGCTGTATCCGAATGTGATGTTAACGTATGGGTTGTAAGTGTAAGTCTTGATCTTAACGATCGTTGAAGATGGGCTCACCCCCTATATTTAGAATATCGCGACTCATTTTTCACGGCGAATCCCAGAGATCGTAGAAATGCGACGTTCGCAGTGTTCAATCTGTCCTCCGTTCCTCTCTGCTTTTTTCCAACGTATCGTTCGGTGAGCAATGATAATTGCGACGTCTGCGGTATGATTGTGGTGGATGTATTCTTACAATCGTGCGACAGAACAAGCACCTTTCGTTCGTGAGCATATTTTTTATCGTCTGCGTCGTATATGAAGTCGAATCGATTCTCTTCCATGAAGGTTTATCAATTGTCCGTTGATCCACTATACGTATCGTTATATCGGTAACGTTTCTCGCGACGACTGGGAGATAAATGACGTGTGTAAGAGTATCGGACAATTTATGTCCAGGTGGAACGTTCACCGCGAATTCGTGTATCGTATGCGCTGGTTTATCGTTGTTGTACGCACCTGAAGTAATGTTGCATTCTATACGAATTATAGTTACATTCATAATGTTTACAGGTTTGTCATACCACTTGTTCGGTTGTATTACGCGAGATTTTGAATAATCTAATAGCGAATCGATGTTATTCGGTGTCTTAAAATTTATTTGGTACGCACATTTGATCTCGCTTCTCATAGTATTCTCATTGGCTCGAAGAATCAGTATCTCTTCTGCATGAGTACCATCGTCGCCGTCGTCGTCGTCGAATATGTACTCATCGTCATTATTATCTTTATCGTTAAGCGTTCGTCGTCGTCGTATGTAACGAATAGCAGCTCTCAGATACTTGTTTATAGCATTCAATTCGTACGATCCTTCGGAAATCGTGATTATTTTATCATCGGTATCGAAGTAGAATTTATTATTCGTGGAAGTAACATTCGGTATTGCGTTGTACATTTCAAAATTCATAAGATCCAATTCGTATTCACCATTACTTAAATCCAACGCAGGGAAGTAACTCGTCGTGAAGATACTGGTTGTTCCAGTCAACGTGAGAGTCAACGATGTAATCGAAGGTAAACGCTCAACTGAGATGACTCACACGACACATTATTAGATATATTTTTTCCTCCAATCTATTTCTCAAAGAAATCGTAGACACAATTGACCACAAATACTCTAATCGAACGTTTGATAAAAGCGATGATTATACGTTACGTTGCTTCCGAGATAGTGTTCGAGTTCCCTTGACCGTCTAAGATTGCCAAAACCATCGAAGTAATTCGGCGTTATTTCCTTTTTTCGCATAAGCAACCCAGTGCCCGCATTTTTCGAATTATCGAGATTTACGAAACCGCTTTCATTACGATGCGGTTTCGTCGGTAACGTGTCATGCATAAACACACTTCTGAAGAATGGTAAACGCAAACGATACGCCGCACGGCTCAACTGTTCGTTCGTTGTGATATCGGAGAGCGGTATTTTAAGAGTCTCTAACGTTTCCTTCCACGATGTTTTTTTTTACCTCTTGCCTTTCTTTTCTTCATGCTACCACTACGTTTGTAGTACAGTCTGCGACCTTCCATCTGACGTCGAGCGGCTTTGCGATTGCATACAGCTCTCGCTACGCTCTCCGCTCCATTGATTAAAGATCCGAGCGCACCTAACATTGGTAAAATCGGTAGGAAACCTCCATTTTCGTTACCGGAAGTAGTCTCTTCCTTTTCGTTTTTTTTTTCTTCTTTTCATGCCTAATTTTTTGCTTTCATGGCTGTCCATACAGCGGTTGCGGCAGCTTTCTCACCAAACGTCGAATCATTCGCTGTTATACGTTCGCGTGCTCTTTCGGCGAGAACTCGATCGGCAATGTAACGATCGGCAAGATCGTTGCTTCGCAAATAGACGATATCATGTTCGCGACACGCCGCGTCTAATCGATTTATACCTCGATTACCGCGCTAGTCTTTTCGCGAGACGAGTACCAGGTCCACAAAATTGATGACCAGGTATATGTACTTCAAACGGAAGCGCGTTTATTGTCTTGTAAACCTGCATCACACGCAGGAATCAGTCCCCCTCCACGCTATCTTATTCCATACGACAGCGACATATGCATTGCAATTTTTGATAAGTGGTGGCGGACCGTCTATGTGTGTTCGTTGCCACGAACGATTGTAATGCTCTATACATGGACGATAGCGTTGCACTTCAGGATCCATTTTTAAATGTTCGGGTAATCGATCCCACAGTAGCTCCACGTAATTCTCAAATTCCTGTAGAAGAATAATCTTCGGTATGTATTGCAATTGCTCGGCGATAAAATCGAGAATCCCACGTTTATCCGTTAGTAAGAAAAACATTTTTTGCGGTAACAACAACGAGCGCTCTTTATAGTAAACTGTGCGAATCGAGCGCCTGCTCGGGAATATAAATAGTGCCGAAAAACTCGCTCGCGTTATGTCGCGCACGCGCGTTACACAAGTAAATGCGATTCGTACGACAATCACGAGTGATAGGAGATCGAATCTTGACCGCAAGATGCGACTCATGTCTGATGAAACGGTTGGAGAGATTTGTAGACACGGCCCTTTACTACCGAATACAATTCGTTGCATCATTTGTGGACCGTCCAACTGTGGTAAAACGAACGCTTTGATAAGTTTGATAAAAAGTCCACATGATGTACATTTCGAAAACGTGTACGTGTATTCGAAATCTCTCTTTCAACCGAAATATCGATATTTGGAAGAACTACTCGAATGGATAAATGGTATCGGCTACTACGCATTTTCCAACAATCGTGACGTCATACCACCGAAGGAGCCACTTCCCAATTTAATATTCGTATTCGATGATGTGGCTTGTGATAATCAGAATACTATTAGACAATATTTTTCTATGGATCGACATACGAACATTAATTGTTTTTATCTCTGTCAGACGTATGCAAAAATACCGAAACATTTAATACGCGATAATGCAAATTTTTTGGTACTATTCAAACAAGACGGTACTAACTTAAAACACATTTATAACGATTACGTGAACACTGATATATCGTATGAGAATTTTTGCACGTTGTGCCATTTATGTTGGCAACACAAATACGGTTTTGTGGTAATAGACAAAGATAGAGCATTACGCAACGGTAGATACAGACGAGGATTCAACGATTTCGCTGTAGTGTAAAAAAATCATCTGTAGTGTTTTGTGAAAAAAATGAGCAGTACTTCTTTGACGTTACGATAAGATGGTCAGAACGAAAAGTATCTCTGAACGGGAGAAAACAGCGAAACTGATCGCGAAGACACGCGCGTCGATTCGTAAGAAAGAACATTGAAAGAAGCACAGAGTATTGAAGACTGGCATAATGGAGAATGAGATTGTTCTGGAGAAACAATTAAAACCTATTATCGAACCGTTGAAACAAATTGCTGGAAACACTGAACGTAGAGATAAATCATTTGAAACTAAGTTTACGGAGAGTAAGTAAAAAAATAAACGTGAGTACAGCGATGATGAGGATGATGATGATGACGATAATGACGACGACGACGACGATGATAATGATACAATTCCAACACAAATTACTCCTCAGCGTCTTCCATGGAACAAACAAATAAAAAAAAAGAAACGATCAAACATCATGCCTGATTCGTCCATAATTCATTCCACACCAATAGAATCACAACAACAACAACAACAACAACAAGTAACTCCTTTTGACTTGCAGGACGAAGAAGTTTTTTAAATCGGTGATGATCCATCACTTGAAACGTCTGTCAGACAGGTATTGAGCACACCTCAAGGTCGTCAGAGATTGCAAAGTCAGTTAGGACCGTTAGGACAAGTATATGTGAATACTCTTTTAACTTGTAATGCAAGATACGAAATCGATCTTGTCTACGGTATTTATTTTGAAAACGGTACAATGTTAAGTAATAAAAAATTTGATGTAGATACGGACGACACTATAATCATAGACGGAGTGAGGTACAAAGGTACACCAGGTACGAACTGATCTTCAAGAAGATTTCAATGACGCTATCTACACCGAGAATGATAAACAAACGTACAAACGTATATTATTGATGACGAATGCTCACAGACGTGACAATAACGCCAGAATGCCTATTAAGAGTAACAAGGGATACAAATACAAAAACATTACCGCCCCGCTCTTAGTTACTCATAAAATCAGTGACACGAGTATTCAGGTATAAAGACAAATATACCATCCGCTGCGAAATTGATTGACAATGAAATAGATTACATTCATTAGGACGATCCAAACAAGTTGGTAGATCGTCTTCAATTGCTCAATGCTTCTCGTCGAGCGAGTAATAATGCTCACGACAACGAAATATTGTCGATAATCGAAGAACTTCGCGAAGCTGGATTAATTATAAATTGAATTGTTGTGACAAAAATTGCAACAGTGGTCAAGTTCGCGCGAACTCGATATGATGTCTGTGAATAAATTTGGTATGACTATGAGGAGAGATGATAGCGATGAAATCGAAAAGTCGCCATCGTCGACGAATCTTTTTTACGAAATTACGTACACGACAGTGGGTTTTGTCTAAATCCGGATCATTACGACGCGAAGAAACGAAAAATAGAACACGTAGCCGCGCCGGAGTTTGATACCGTTGTGGTAAATAAAAGCTACGTCGAACGTAAGCTTCAAGATATGCGAAACGAGATCGAGGAATCATTTAGAACGATAAGGAGAGATATATAGGAAGTGCATAGCGATGTGGAGAAGGTGCGAAGAAACGTGGAAAAGAATGTGACGAGGATGCCTGACGAGATTCAGCATCTGAATCGAGATGTAACTGTACGAATGAAAAATGTAGTGACTAATGAGATATTGGAGAAATCGCTTAAAACGACAGGGAGAGATATGATCGTACGCGCGCTTCAGGATACACAGAAAGATATCTCGAACGATATGGAAAAAATACGAAACAACATGGAGGAAGTCTAGAAAAATGTAAACGCGCTATCAACGAAAGTGTCTAACGAGATTCAGCGTGATATAATTGATCTGCGTCAACAAATGCATAATATGGCGACGAAAGAGATGTTAGAGACTACGAAATTCAACGAGGTGTAACTGATCTACGTCAATAAATAAATAATATGGTGACGAAGGACGTTAGAGAAATCGTTTAAAATGACAGTGACAGATATAATCGTGTGCGCGCTTCAGGATACGCAGAAAGATATCTCGAACGATATGGAAAAAGTGTGAAACAATGTGGAGGTAGTCTCGAAAAGTGTAAGTGCATTATTGACGAAAGTGTCTAACGAGATTCATCGAGATGTAACTGATCTGCGTCAACGAATGAATAATATGGTGACGAAAGGGACGTTAGAGAAATCGTTTAAAACGACAGGGAGAGATATACTCGTGCTGACGCTTCAGAAAGTATCTAAATCGAGGTATAACGGATCTGCGTCAACAAATGAATAATATGATGACGAAGGAGACATTACAGAAATCATTTAAAACGACAGGAAAAGATATGATCGTACTCGCGCTTCAGAAAATGTCTAACGATATTCAGATGCTGCATTGCGGTGTAAATGATCTGCGTCAACAATATCGACGAAAGTGTGTAACGAGATTCAGCATCTGAATCGAGGTGTCTAGATATTTAAATACATTTACAGTTATCGCATCTACGAATAGGAAGGTTTAAAAGATATGCACAAAGCTCGTTTCCTGTCATAATAGAGAGAGATGAGTGTCGAGAAACGAAAACTCGTGAAAGAACTCCACGCACCCGCGCGAAGAAATTTTCCACGTCGTCGCGTCGTGGTGCATGATCACGATGATTTATGGCAAGCCGACGTAATCGAGATGCGTCCTTACGTGCGATTCAACAAAGGTTACAATTACATTTTAACAGTTATCGATGTTTTGAGTAAATACGCATAGGCTCTACCATTCAAGAGCAAGAACGGAAGCGACGTAGCCGCAGCGTTATCTAAAATATTTCGCGAGAATGAACAATACCCACGAAACCTGCAGACGGATCAAGGAAAGGAATTTTACAACACTACCGTGCAAAAAAAATTGTGAAGAGATACAACATAAATCATTATTCGACGTATTCGATGATGAAAACGTCGGTAGTGAAACGATTTAACCGTACATTCAAGAATAACATGTGGAAAACGTTCACGTTAAACGGCTCGTACAAATGGATCGACGAGCTACCGCGTCTATTGTCAGATTATAATCATCGTAAACATCGAACTATTGGGATGCGACTGATAACATCACAAACGACTCTTGTCGACGGTATACAGTCATGTAAAAATTGCTGCTCCAACGAGGTTCAAGATAGGCGATCCAGTACGTATTAGTAAATTCAAGACAATTTTTGAAAAGGGTTATACACCTAATTGGTCCACCGAGATTTTCTATATCGTTAAAACGCAATGTACAAATCCTGCAACGTATCTACTGAAAGATTATTAAGGGAAGCCGATAGCTGGTGGATTCTACGAACACGAATTACAGCGAGTCTCTAATCTTGACGTTTATCTCGTGGAAAAAATATTACGCAAACGAGGAAATAAAGTGTACGTGAAATGGTTAGGAATGGACAGTTCACATAATTCTTGGATAGATAAAATGAATGTATTATAACTTTTTATTTATTACAATAAAAATGCAGCACACACACATTACAGAGGTATTTTATAATGTTCCCAAGATAGAGTAGTGACCGGGTATGACGTATCGCTTATCATCATACGGACTAAGAGCGAACTTCAATTCAGACACTGTGTAAACCTCGTATGCACGACTGACATCTCGACTGTATTGTTACATCGTTCAAACATCGTGCATAATAGTCGAAAGTGATCGCTCTCGCGACTATGTTTTTCTTGACACCCTTTATTCTCTTCGTATCGCTCTTTCCGATCACTTTCAATGCGTACATCTTCGCTCTGAGTCCTATAAACTTCGTCATAATTGCACCACCATTCTCATCTTTCATCAAACCGGATATTTTATTATTAACGCGTGAAATATGATACGCATTTCTTTCAGGATAATCACTCGTATCGAATCTCGCGCTTGATGTCCTCGTATACATTCTCACACTCCAGAAGATAAAGCAAGCTGTCAGTGTCCGTGTACATAATCTTACATTTATCGCGATACAGTGGTATTATGTACTCATAGTGAAATTCATATAGACGCAACTTAGATATTTCGAGAATGCACATACCTATGTATATCAGTTTATTCAATTTTACCTCGAGTTTGCGCAATTCGACAGCAAATAGATTTTCAGAAAAAATACTTCTACTATGAAAATTCGGTTTCGCTATCATTGTTTCTGTATTTCCCATCCCAACGCGTTATAAGTCGAATGTCAACATGATCGCGTACGTTTTCCATCGTTTTTCCAAATACCGCATTATTCATCAATTTGTAAAGATTCTTCTCAAATCCGTTATTCGCGAGTATTCTAAATCTCGTATTAAGTTCGATATATCCATGGGGACTGTGCGAATCGTAATATTCGATGAATGTTTTTTACGTATAGTCCATGCTGAATACATTGTTATAAATTGCGATACACGACATAGCGCTCCTTATTGTAAAGAGTGGCCAGCAGTTTATCATTCCGTTTTCCGGGAGGTCGTTCGCGAGTGGGGCAGAATGGAAAGTCAGCATGAATGTCATGAACGCTTTGCGGATACACAAGGTCGACTTCTAGAATATAACCGACAACGGAGTCTGACGACACAGACATTACGTCAAAGCGCTCGATGTCGTCGATCCATTGAAATTCTCCGGACGGTAAGAATTCGGACATCGCCCAACCGTACAAATTATTCACATCGAGGTACATCGAGGGTTCCGAAGGATCGTACGAAGATGCATTATACTTGTTATTGCGCGTATCTATGTGAACATTGACTTAAACCACCGCGTATACCATGTTCCACAAACATAACCATATCGATGTCGGTGAGTAATTCGAATCGAATATCAGTGTAAATTTCATAGCGTTCCACATATATCCCGGTAAAGTGTAATAATACGTCGGATCCAATCCGTAACTCTCAATATACGTATCACGAAAATTTTTGAAAACATCTGCTAATAAAAGCACATCTGTCTTGAGATACAAATCACTGTAATTGCCGAGAATTTCTATGCGTCGCCAAACGTTTGTCGCGTGTTGATAATCGTCATCGGAAGCAGTCTCGTCGGTCAACGAACTATAAAACAACTCACGCGATGATAAACTAGTCTCGTTTAGCTTATCAACGCTATCGATATACTCCTACGGAAACACTCCTTTCCGCGCAAGCAAATCAAAATCCTCAGCGTCAAGATTGGAAAATTCCGATCGTGTGATTTTCAATTTATTCTTGTCTAGATATGATACCAATTTCTCGAGACTAGTATTGAGAAATTTGAACGAATCCACAAAACGCAATTTCACACAGTCCGTTCCCCACTTAAAGTTTACTGTATCCTTGACATGTTTCATAAACGATATATAATTTTCTTTCGTTATAGGTAACACGTCAATTCTACCTGCAAAACTATTAGCAATATCTTTTATGATAAAATATGTGTCATAAGCTGCCAAGTTATGAAAGAATACAGGAATAACGTACGTATCTTGATAATGTAAATTACAACGTGAATGTGCAAGACCTCTATAACGTCCGATTAAATGACAGTGATCGCGTACGTGCAAATCTCCTTCCTCAAATGGTCTTTCACAGATGAGTCGCGCTTCGAAATTTTTCCTACTCGACGTTCGATGTAACTCCACCACAGTCACATTCTTATCGAATATCGTTTTCGCACGATGCGCCAAATCGTATAATTCCTTGACAAACCACGACACGCAATCCTCGCCGCGATAAGATTTGTATATCGACATAGTTTCATCGTATACACAACATATGTAATACCCTACGCTGAAAACCTTGTGATGCTGATAGATGAATCTCGAAATGTTTTCATCATTGGTCTTCTTCTCCAGTATACATTCCAAATCACATAAACCACAAAGAGAAGTCCTTCTTATTATGACAACGAAACGATAACCATTTATCGTTCTCGTTCGGAAGAATAATAGCACAATCGTTCGTCGTAGTACAGTCAACGATGTGAAGCGACAACTTCTCGCTCGTATGAAAATAATATAGACATCTGTAAAGTAACAAGTCATACGCGTTACACAACTTTTTTTTATCGCTCTATATATGTATATTAGGTATACAACTTTGCTTCCGCCATTTTCCTATCGATGGCTTTAGCGGTAAGTGGTGGTCGAAATAAATAGATCATAGACGTCATACAATAAACTTGGGCATCTGTCAACATAACCCCATAGAAACATTAGTCGATTTGTGTCTGCATCATAAAGTTATTCTCGATTGAAAATGTCAGTTTACGAGCCAAATTCTCATTTGCGGGAGGTTTCAATTTTCTGCTTCAATATGAAGAAATCTGCGGCTGAGGCTTATCGAATGCTCTCAAATACTTATGGTGAGGCCGCTATTAGAGAAAGAATGTGTGGTTTCAACGCTTCAAGAACGGTGATTTTGACGTTGGCATAGCGATGGAAGAAAGAAAGTTTTCGAAGATGCAGAATTGGAGGCATTACTTGATCAAAACTCGTGTCAAAATCAAGAAGAATTGGCACGATCATTGGGAGTGACTCAACAAGCCATTTCAAAACCCCTCAAAGTCATGGGAATGATTCAGGAACAAGGAAATTGAGTGCCGTACGAGTTGAAGCCGAGAGATGTTGAACGGTGTTTGTTTGCTTGAACAACTGCTTGAAAGGCAAAGACGGAAGGGATTTCTGCATCGCATTATGACTGGGGACGAAAAATTCATTATGATAATCCCAAGCGCAGAAAATCATAGGGAGTTCCCGGCCATGCTTCCACGTCGACGGTCAATATTCACGGCTCCAAGGTCATGCTCTGTATTTGATGGGACCAGCTCGGCGTAGTGTATTATGAGGTGTTAAAACCGACTGAAACAATCACAGACGATCAGTATCGAACGCAATTGATGCGTTTGAGCCGAGCATTGAAAGACAAACGGCCGCAATACAACGAGAAACACGATAAAGTGATTTTGCAGCATGACAATGCTCGACCCCATGTTGCGAAAGTGATCAAGACATACTTGGAAACGTTAAAATGGGAAGTTCTACCCCACCCGCCGTATTCTCCAGACGTTGCTCCCTCTGATTATCACTTGTTTCGATCAATGGCACACGGTCTGGCTGACCAGCACTTCCGGTCTTATGAAGAAGTAAAAAAGTGGATCGCCTCAAAAAATGACCAGTTTTTTCGACGCGGGATTCGTTCGCTGTCCGAAAGATGGGAGAAAGTAGTGGCCAGCGATGGACAATACTTTGAATCATAAATGTATAACTAGTTATTTTTTACAATAAAGCCTCGAATTTCGGAAAAAAACAGCGGAAGTAAAGTTGTACACAAAAACAATTAGTATACCTACCTATTACACAAATACTTCTTTTTTGTATTCTTGCTCAATTGCGAACCTATCAATCGTTACAGATTTTTAATCCATGTGAAATGACCGATGACGTTTTCGTCGTCGCGTCTCGACTCTTGCAGGTATAACAGATTTACATGTTTCTCTTTCTTCTCTAAGACGAAGAGGAACGATTATACTATCGTCTTTTTCCCACCTCTCTCTCGTTCGGTAAATATGTTGATAGATATATCGTTCAAAAGTTCAAATTTCGTAATTTGTTTTAAAGTAACGGGATACTCTTAAGATTCAACACAGTAGTATAATCCGGATACGACGATTTCTTATTCACATGACTTTTAACTGGATACAGAGCGGCGAAACATGCATTGTCCATCGAACGCACATTGATTACCGCTTTCTTCAGCATAATTTCTCGGCAGCTCCACCCAACATCCGGCATGCATAGGATTATATTTGTTAACATTTACAATCAGATTCAATATACATGATAGCGCCCATCCACTGTCACGTTCCTGAAATTCCTTCAGTGCTGCTAAAATATCATCTGTCACGTGTTTATCGTTCCACTCTCGCAGATCGGATGTGTCAAAAAGTTCGTAATTTTTCATAGTAATACTCTTAGCAGATCTCTTAGCATCTTCCGCGACGAACTCACTGTTGAATATTGTATGTATTCACTTTTAAACAAATATGTCTCTGAAGATTATCACGTATCCGATCGAGAACGATATCTCTCGCGTCATCGAGAACTGTCGAGGTTCGATGTAACTCGAATTCAACACCACACCAGTCAATACGCGATTATTAAAAGCTGTTTCGATCTCCAATTACGACAATCCCCTCTTTTGCGACATGGCCAGAGTCCACATGTTCAAAACGTTGTCGTAAAACATTTCTCAAACCTTTCAATCGTGCTAGTCGAGCGATCGATGCATTTACAACTCCAGTAGATGTTCGTCGACGTTTTTACTGTTTCGACACGTCTCCCGCAAGAAATCGAGACACTCGTCGCATTTTTGCTCCCATACTCGATACATGTCCGCCGTATCGATGCTCGTCGCACGATGAAAAAGATCCTCCACCTCCTCATTCATCTCTCTCTATATTAAAAAAATTACTACCCTCGCTTATACGTAAACTAGAGCGTTTTACCACAACTATCTATAAGTATGTCGAATTTAATTTTTTCACACATCCTTCCAATATCACCGATTTTTCGCACACCTTTCACAGCTGCATTCTCATACCTTCTCGCGCGATCGTCAACAAGAACTATCGCGTTTTTCATCTATAAAATCTCTCGCGAACAGTGATTTCCAATCTCTCTCCGTAAATGATGTGTAGCTAAATTCCAACATCTCTTCTCCTTTATACAGGATGTAACCAACGTAGGACTCGGTAACAGACGCTCGTGACAATACAGATCGCTATCTGTATCTGAAAACACGTGTGACAGATCGCTGTCCGTACTCTTGTTTGAACTGTTATCGCTGTTCGTACTTTCGTTCGGACTGTTATTGCTATCGCTTGACATATTAAGCATTCAAAAACCACTGTGAGAAGAACCTTACCCCGTACGCATTTATATATCGTTCCATCGTCGGAAACATCAAAAACCACAACCCCAACGTCGTCATTCAAAATGTCCAGTAACCACCCCCCATTTTTCAAGTCCCTTCACATAAACAATTGCCTCACTTTCTCCACTGACAGCTTCTGAAATCAAACGCTGCGCCGTATGATATGGTACCATCCCATCATTCCACTGCAATCCGTAATGATGTATCATCAACCATGAGGCGTGCGATTGATCAGCTTTCGTCAGGAAACGCCATGACGTCGGGCACGTAAAAATATAGTGTGTCAACTCATTCCCATTCTTTAAAACTGCTACCTTCTTGACAACAAATCGCTTATTATCCACGACAAATCTTTAACAAAAAACATACACAATGATTTAAGAAAAAATAATAAACATATTTGTTAGCGCTCGTCATAGCGTGCGTGCGTGAATTGTTACTAGCCCGTTGTTTGCGCCGCGTGATCGCGGCATGCAGACGCCGTGTCGCGTGGCTNTGAATTTGCTTATAATAATTTATTAAATAAAAAGACTATTTTATTGTACCACGAAATGGCGTGAAGAAGTCGCGTGTACGACTTCTCTCTCGTGTTCAAGTACGCGACCGGTGCGCAAGTCGGTTCGTCGATAGTATACGGGTTGTAATACAAGTTACATTAAATTAAACTCTCAAAAGAGGTATACTCAGTCATCACACGAAACCGAAACGCATCGGGCGTGGCCGCAGGACAAGCGACACAAATCGCCAACAAGCCACAAGGCAGGAGACACAGATCTCACACAAGGAGAAAACAGCGCTGCACATAGCGCAACGGGGACAAATCAGTCCTCTCACTAACAATATATGTAACAAATAAACAAGAGATAAGAAATATACCTTGCAAATCAACGAATGTTGGCATAACGATGAACGTCGAGATATGTTGCCACAAATGATTAAACCAAACTAATGAGATAATCGTGCAGTGCGTCTCTTTTATCATGTCCCGCTGAGGATATGTGTTTCGCTCTCTCAGTGTGAAGGAACAATTGCAAGTAAAAGTGAGATAGCAATATAATGTATAAATATGTGATAAAATAGGATATGTGTAAGTAAGTAAATAGAATATGTGATAAAAATATAACGTGTGAATATCATATGCAGAACGTCTTTTCTCTCTCCAATATGTTTTAATAAACGTTTTTTCTTTCCTTCGTTACTGATGGTACTTTTCTCAAATCGTCAGCTACACAATCCAAAAGCCGATTCATCATTTGCTGTTTACAATCTCTGGGAGAAGATATCAAAAATTGTTCTTAATTTTGCATATTTCCACCATTGACGTTTTTCCTTATTTTTAATATCGTGAATATCATACACATCTAGACGAATCAACTGATGTCCAGTTTGTTCTTCCGGAGTTCCCACGGTGTACAGATGACCATTTTCCAATTTTGTAATATATTGTGATATATTCCATCGGTTAGCTGTTTCGAAACAAAAAGCACGTCCATACCTCCAGATGTCAATTCTGCTGACGATGTAAAAATCTCACAATCGATGTTCGATGCATCAATAAATGTCGCCGTGTGACATCTAACAAACTCCTTCAGATCGTGCAACTATTCGAAGAATGTATTTCTGGTCATGAAATCTTCCATAAACAAATGACGCAACACTTTGCTCTAGGAGATAGAGAAGAAACGATTCAACTCTTCCATAAAATACATAGAATTCAGCAAACCTCTCGTTTTCAACGCATCCAAAAATGACATTAATGCATCTTTCATTGTCTTTGCCTCCCTCATACGTATCGTATTCGAGTCTATTTTTCGCTGCTTTATCATAGGTCTGTATGCATCCAATCATCATTCGCAAATTTTTGATAAACGTATTCGTAATCCACGTCTGATATATTAAATCGATTATAGAACCCATATACGTTTCATCGAACACGTCTTCCTCTTCCTCATCTAATAGTTGTTCTAACGATTTCTCAGTGGACTTCGTCGGTAGTTCTTCGACCTCTTTACTTTGAGACTCCATCGTAGAACACAAATAATACGTTCAAAATCACCAAGTATGTATGACGAAAAAAGCCTCGCCCATACGCATTTATATACTATTGTCGGACATGTTACCGGATGTGGTTTCTATCGAGGACACAAAACTGCATAAAAATAGACACCCTCATGAAAATTGAAATAACGTCATGCGAGAGAGAACGCATCCGAAAGGGGAAACAATAGAGTCTTATCACATCTTCTTATCGCATCTTTAAGGATGTGGTATATAACAGGAATACATAAATACGCAAAAAATTGCATAACAGGAAATTGAGGTAAAACGATAGATTCTTATTTTGATATCTTTTTTTATTAAACTAACAATTAAAAAAACACGATAGTAAAAGTGTGTGGGGAACGATGATACAATCGAACGCAATAAGGTGTCATTGCGAAAAAAATACGCGGCATAAGTGTGAGTGAAAGCGGATCCATCGTGAGAGATCAAATCTTCTAATACGCATCCGTCGGTGCGAGTGAGAAACAAAATCTCCTACGCATTCGTCGTGAGAGATCAAATCTTCTAATACACATCCATCAATGCGAGCGAACGAGCGTTAGTGCGAATGCGAGTGAGCGAATGGCGTCGGTGCGAGTGCGAGCGAGCGAACGTGCGTGCGAGATAATGGTGTCGAGCGAACGGCGTTGGTGCGAACGAAAGCAAGTGCGACAGTGCACGCGGGAAAAAAACACGCGAACACCCTCAGTCACTCGTCTGCTCTCGAGCTCGCAAGATCGTCGACACGTTGCGTCACGTCATGACGTCACGAGCTCACACACACATGCGCCCGTGGGGACGGGGCATGGGGACCGGGGAGGAAAACTACGAGAGGTGGTGGGAGGAAAAAGCAGCTCACTCATTGGCTGCCCCCCGCACCACAACACCCCTCTCGCCCAATTTTCCCGGCCCCTCACCCCGCGAGTTCCCCCATGGTTTCATATATACATAGCTTTACTACTTCGGTCGAAAGAATGTCATGTCACGAGATGTTAACGTGTTCGACGATTGTAATTTGAGTAACGTGAAAGTATATCTAAATTCAGAATTTTATCCGTACGATGATTTAAATCTGGAATTTGGCAAAAAGAGATACGCCGTCCTATTTGATATGCACGCGCGTTTTCGTAAAGCATTATTATGGAATAACTGCTTCGAAACGCTGTTCAACGTGCTCTTGTTTATCGAGAAAGGGCCTTTTGCGGTCATTGATTGCTCGTGACAAAACGAATCCGTCCAAAGCACCGTGGATGTACGCATAGAATTTGACTGCAAGGAGAATGTGCCCGTCAATACCGTCTATTGCCTTATCATACACGATCCTGTAATCTGTCCGTTGTTCAACGTAGTGTGCAAGATTATGTAAATCACAAGGTCAGCAAATATTTAGAACTTTAAAGGGGAGAGAAAAACCGGGATAAAATATAGAATTTTTGAAGAATTGCTTGTCATGGTTACCAACGTTTGTGGATCTACAAGGATTCGTCGTTAACAAGAAATTTATCGTCAAAGAAGTAACGATGCTGAAACAAGGGACCGTTCTCACACATTACATTTTTACGAATCCCGTGCCATGGAAATTTTTGACAAGATCCGATAGGTCTTGCTTCCTGGTTCAATGCTTATTATCATGGATTGCGATGAGAAGACGGGATGGTCCCGTACAGCGAGACGGAACGCCTGATAATAGCGGCTGTATTTGAAGATGATGCTATCGTATTCTTCAAGAGACGCGAGAAACAAACGTGGCTGTGAAACTTGCTTCTGGACGATGAGCGAGAATGCATGTCGAGACCTTGGATACAGTTTACGAAGACTGGAATCTTTAACTAATCTGAATGATTGTAATACTATACGATGTGGAAAATATGCAAAGAATTATGCTTTGCAAAATGTATTTAAAATATTTAACTGGTGATTGCGACGCCAGGAAGAAGTGTAAGATTTTTTAAATAAAACGTATGTTATCTCACAATATGTTTTTATTTCCACTACCCTGACCAATAGACATTTAAGTAAATATATATATATATATATATATATATCTGCTAAGTATATATTTATATATATATATATATATATAGAGCAGATGGAGTTGAAAATGGATCGATAATGGTCTGATAGCTGTTTGAAAGCTGTTTATAGCTGTTAAATATTAGTCTGGTAGCTATTTATAGCTGTTAAATATCAGTCTGATAGCTATTAAATATAAGTCCGATAGCTGTTCAATAGATATATCTTTAATTGCGCTTCAATGCGAAGCACTACAAGCGACAAAAATGCTGAGGTGGAATATTTTGAGCGCGACGTCTTCTCGCATACTTTTGGCTGAAGCATACGCATTTATTCAAGGCATTTTACTTTTTACTGCTAATATATTGATTATGACAATCTAATAATTAATGATCTAATTGTAATTGATAAATTGATGAAGTTTATTTGTGGAATCGTTCGAACGCGTGATATATTTTTCAGCTGAGGTATAAACTTTTGACCGGGGCGTTGTACTTTTTACCTGCTGATGTAATGCATTGATCTAATTATAACTGATAAAAATGCTGAAGTTTATTCATAAGATCATTCGATCGCGTGATATACTTTTTGGCTAAGGTATAAATGATTGTTCTTTTTCTCGGTATCACGTTCCATGAATATCTTTACTAAAATCTCACACAGCCCTGCAGTTAATCAGTCTGCTTGTCGAGTTTTCTTGTCGGTTAGTAAGTCCACAAGCTTTGGAAAATGACTAACACCATTAATTTGATTCAGTGCGCTGATGTATTAGTCGTCGATGCACATTTTTTGATGCAAAAAGCTGTCTTATTCGAATGACTACAGACTCTTCAAAGGGCTTCTACCGCTAAAGTGTATGATGGACTAAAATTAAATTTGGATATCAGCGATGTCAGCGATGTCTGTTATTGGGATAAATGTAAGTATTTTATTCTTAAGTCCAATAATTAATTGTGTAAATTATTATTATTATTATTAACCCTTAACGCTCACATCAAAATGTTAAAAGTCACATTTGGATCAAGACGATGTCACGTCCAAACTTTTGAATAATTTAAGTAGTGTAAATATGAATCGTTGATTCGCGTAAAGGAGGCATGGCAGTGTTTCACGCCATGTTTAGCGCCAAGACACTACCGTGTCTCCAGACAATTTTATATTATTCTAGATTTTAATCCACACTTAGAAAAATCATCGAAAATTAATGACTAATCTTTCTGGGATACCACATTCTCCAGCGTAAGGGTTAAAGATTAATAGTAGGTATAGTAGACCAGTTCTAATATCCACTACGTGTTAGTGCGTATACGTATACGATGTGTATGTGCGTGCGTGCGTGCGTGCATTCAAATGAAGAAAAGAAAAGAGAGCGCAACAGGAGGAAGAGAGAACGCAAATAACAAGCATAGGACAACTTCGGATATCTTGTCGACACTGACATTGTTCTATTCGTCGAATACGTATGTACGCAAGGGCCAACAAAAAGTACATGCAGTCGCACGATCCATGTTTTGGCCTTTACGTACTTGTTGGAGCACTGACACAGACCGCCGACACGTATACCGTGTTCGACGAATAGCTTATTGCTGACGGATTCTACGAATACGAATTGCACAGCGTCGCTAATTCCAACATGCATCTCGTTGTTGCGCAAGAGAGAGAACGAGGTTTACATGAAATGGTTGAGATTTGATAATTCACATAATCGTGGATACATAAAGATAATGTGTCGTAAAACTTATATTTATTATAAAAAAATATAAATATATATACATATTATAAATATCATATACATATTGTGCATATTATACATGTTATATACATATTAAACATACACAATACATATGTGTTTTATTTACATCGGTAATGCCCCCATGGCAGCGTATCGGTGGAACCTAGCATGATATACCGCCCATCATCATGCGGACTTAGAGCGATTTTTGTTTCTGATATACGAGTATATACCTCGGGCAATGTCGGGATCTTATGCACGATTGTCTGCGTGTCATTTCGATTGCGTCATTCAAGCACCGCATGTAATCCTCGAAAGTTACAGACCTCGCTATAATGTTACTCTTGACGCTCTTTGCCTTTTTCGTATCCTTCTTTCCTTCTACACTTAATTATTCTACACGCATTTGTCACCTATCTTGGCGGATATAATAATACAAGACCTGGGAAAAAAACATTTTTTCTAGTATAAATATAAACATTCCAATCTATTATAGATATGTTGATGATATCATTTTAGCCGTGCCGATCAACCAAATTAATGAAATTCTAAATAATTTTAACTCGTATCATGACAGACTGAAATTTATTTGTGAACATAATAATGACGATTCCATTAATTTTCTTGAGTGAGTCTAAGAGTGGAAAATGGATATATTAAATTTGACAATTATAAAAACCGACTATCTCAGGACGGTATCTTAACTACAATTCAAAACTATCCTATAGAACATATTAGGTGTTGGAATTAATTCCGTAGCGTTTTTTTAATGAAAGAATGTTATTTATTTCACATGAGCATTAAAAAATACATTAATGAAAGTACTTCCCATCACTTTCTATTACTTTTGACCATCTTTCGGGCAGTGAATGAATACCACGTCGGAAGAACTGTTCGTCTTTAGATGAAATCCAGGAATCGAACCATTTTGTACAATCTTCGTAAGATGTGAACTTCTGCTCGCACAAGCTATGAGCTAATGATCGAAACAAGTGGTAGTCGCTAGGTGCAATATCAGGAGAATACGGCGGGTGCGGTAGCACTTCCCATTTAAGTGTTTCCAGGTATGTTTTTACCGGTTTTGCAACGTGTGGGCGAGCATTGTCGTGCAGCAAGATGATTTTATCGTGTCTTTCGAAGTATTCCGGCCGTTTTTGCTTCAATGCACGGCTCAAGCGCATCAGTTGCCGTCGGTAGAGATCTCCAGTAATGGTTTCATGCGGTTTTAGCAGTTCGTAGTATATGACACCCTTCTGATCCCACCAAATACAGAGCAGGAGCTTTGAGCCATGGATATTGGGCTTTGCCACTGATGTTGATGGTTCGCCGGGCTTAACCCATGACTTTCTGCACTTTGGATTGTCATAATGGATCCACTTTTCGTCACCGGTAACAATCCGATGCAAAAAACCTTTTCTTTTCTGCCATTGAAGCAGTAGTTCACACGTGCCAAAACGTCGTTCGACGTCTCTCGGCTTCAATTCATACGGCACCCAATGTCCTTGCTTCTATGTCATTCCTAACCCTTTTAAACGTTTTGAAACAGTTGACTCATCAACTTGTAATATTTTTCCAAGTTCTGATAGCGTCTGAGATGGGTCTTCATCGAGTAATTGCTCTAATTCTTTGTCTTCAAATTTTTTCGGTGCGCCAGAACGTTCTTTATCCTCAAGTTCAAAATCATTATTTTTGAAGCGTCGAAACCAGTCTCTGCATGTCGTATCCGACAGAGCATTGTCACCATAAGTCTGAACAAGAATTCTATGCGCTTCAGCTGCACTTTTGTTCATATTAAAGTAATGAAGCAAAACTCCCCGCAAAAACACTTTATCTGGCACAAATTTTGACATATTCAATGAATTATACAGTGTTGTTATTTATGATTTCAAGAAAGGTTATGTACGGCAAATGACGTCCTATGATAGATGTTTACAATGTATACAGAACTATAGGTAACAACGAAATAGTGTACTGCTTGTGCCATCTCTTGTAAAACGCTACGAATTAATTCCAACCTAATAAAAGAAAGCGTCATAATCGGTCAACTAAATAGAATTCTCTTTTTGTCACATCCAGAATATCATAGCGAAAACATTGAGTCCATAATTAATATTCTACTGACTAATGGTTATCTTTTGGACATAATTTTTTCAATCAATAAAAGAATTAAAACTTTATCAAGACGAAAAAATTTATATAATAATACAAGGGATGATCATGACTCTAATAAGAATTTTTTTTTAAATATTTTATAATACCTTATATGAAGGACATCTCGGAAAAATTTAAAACGATTGCGGAAAAAAATAATCTTAAAATAGCTTACAAACCGATGAATACGTTAAATTCAATTATTAAATCAGATAAAGATGATTAGAAAGAATGGAACAATGTAATGTCGTATATAAAATAAGCTGCCTCGATTGTGATTCCTCTTACATAGACCAAACTAAAAGGAAAGTTGAAACTAGAAGAAATGAACATAAAACTAACACTAGAAAATTAAATAGCGCTCACAATGTGGTCTCACAACATCAATTTGAATATTGTCACAAATTTAATTGGGATAATATTCAGATATTAGATATAGAACCATTCTTTCAAAAGAGACTAACGTCAAAAATGATTTTCGTAAAACGTAGAAAAACAAAATAACGGAATAAATAAACAAAATGACACCGAAAATTATCAGAAGCATACTTTATTTACTCTTGTTAAACATAACTTCTTCCGCATAATTCTAGAATTTTTCACTTGCGAGACATAAATTGTGTATAAAAACCATTGTCATGATCAGAATTGGATATTGTGATTTCGACTCTAGATTAATATAGTTCAATATAATTTTCTAAGTCTTGGATTTCACAACTCAACTTATTGTTAACACAGGTATCATAATTTATATATATATATATATCACAGTTAAATTTATTATTTCAATTTAAGAGCTATTAACATTATTAATAAATTTCACATTTAATAAAATTTGGAAATTATGTGTTTCAATAAATTCGACTAACCGTTGTGACAAAAAAACTACAATTGGCATCTGGAGTATTTGACATGATTTTATGGACTGAAAAAAATTTTTTATAATAATAACCTTAGCGTCAACCTTAGCTCTTCGAAAATATAATTATAATTGAACGTGGAAAAATTTTTTGTCATTATAACGTGAATAAAATTTATTCGAAACTAAGTGTTCTGAACATGTACGAAAGTTAATAACACATATATTAATTTTGTAATACTGAAGATTGCCTGATATAAGGCTATTTTATTGTATTGTTTTTATTCTACGGTAATCTATAATAAATATAAATTTTTCACTACTAACATCTTGCGTTCGTGGTGTATGCCTTTTTAATCACATTGAATAATACGTCCGTTTTCAGATACAGGTCACTATATTCACCGAGCGTTCGGCTGGAGAACCGCTGCCACACGTTGACGGCATGCGCGTAAGCGTTCTCAGATACCATATCGTTTGTCAATGAACTGTAAAATGACTCGCGAGGCGATAAATACAGCTCCTCCAACTTTTCGACACAGTCAATGTACTCGTACGGAAAGACGCCCTTTCGTGTCAAAAGACTAAAATTTTCTTTTGATAAATTGGAAAATTCGTGTTGCAGTATCCGTAGCTTATCTTTATTACGAAAAGATGCCAATTTGTCCAAACGAGAAATTTGCATGAATCTATAAACCATAATTTTACACATTTTTTTTTCTTAATTTTGGTACTATTGACATATTTAATAAACGAGATACATTTTTCTTTATCGGTAAAAGATCAATGCGTCCTTCGTACGCGGTGGCAATTTTCTTGATGACGAAATGCGCGTCGTAGCCTGATAAGTTATGGAAAACTACGGGTATGCAACGCGAATCCCTATAATTTAGTGTGCGGGACCTCTGTATCCCGGTTAAATGATCGCGTACTCGCGTATCGTTTGATGCAAACGGTTTCTCGCACACGTGGCAATGCGTGGCGCTGTTAAATTTTTGCCAGTCGTCTCGGGTGAAATCTGCCATGATTACATTAGCCGAAATTATAGACTGTACACTGTGCGCTAGATTTTCAATTCTTCTGTGAATCAAGCGATGCAATCTTTATCGCGGCGAAAACGATACATGGATAATGTATCGTCGTAGGAACAATGCACGTAGTATCCGACACTAGACACGATATGATGATACGTAGCCGATATTAGGATTTCCATCCGTCTTTTCCAAAGCGCACTCTAAATCGGCGTAGACAACGAACGGGACGCGCTCCTTCCTGCAGCAGTTGTCGAAATTTAGCCATTTAGTCTCGCTCGGTAGTCTGATCGCGCAGTCATTCAGTTTTCCACAGTTCTCGATGTAGATCTCTAATTTAGCGCTTGAGTTGAAGTAGTGGAGACATCTGAAATTTATTATTATTGTTGTTGTTATTATTATTATTATTATTATTGTTGTTATTATTATTGTTGTTGTTATTGTTATTGTTGTTATTGTTATTATATTGTTGTTGTTATTGTTGTTATTATTATTATTGTTGTTATTATTGTCGTTATTGCTGTTATTGTTATTATTGTTGTTATTGTTGTTGTTATTATTATTATTATTATTATTATTATTATGTATACGTACCTATCGCAAAAATATTTTCTATTCTCTTTTTTGCTACATTGTGATCTGACTATCGGGATAGGTTCTTGATGAGCGCAAAATGTCTCGCATTGTCATCCTCCACGTATAAGAGGTTTATGTGTTTGTTCTTCTTTCGGTCGGCGAGTTGTATAGGTACAATCCTCTTCGTATTAATGGAAATGTCAAAGTTTCGAATTTCTTAATTTTACTCAACGTCATTGGAAATTTGATACCCGCGAGATTTAGAACTGATGTATAATGCGGATACAATTCCCGTTCGACATGTTTTTGAGCTGGGTGTAGAGTGAAAACAACAGACCATGCGAAACACGCATTGTCCGCGGTTTGCATGTTGATTACCGCTCTCTTTAGTATAATTTCTCGCAGTAGTTTGATACGACATCCCGCGCGCAGAGGATTGTGCTTGTTCGCGTTCATCGTTAAATTTAGTATCCGCAACAATACCCATCCGTTATCGCGTTTCTGAAACTCTTCCAGCGGTAATAAGGCTCGACGACGCACGACACGTACCACTCGCGCAAATGGGTGTATCGATATAGTTCATATTTCCTGGTGGCGATACTTTTGTTCGTATGTTTATCGCCCGCCACGAACTCGCCATTGAAAATAGTGTTTATTTTTATCTAGTTTATTTAGAGTCACATTATTACATTATACTATGTATATGTTAGAGCACAATTTCACTTGCGTCTTCGAGGAATCGGCGAGGCTCAATATGTTTCGAGTTTATCACCGCGCCTATTAGAATACGGTTTTCGAACGCCGTTTCGATAACGCGCCAACCGAATGCGTACCCGGTGCCCACATGCACAAATCGTTCACGCACCGAATCTTTTAAATTCTCAAGCCGTGTGATATACGCGGTCAATGATTGTCTATCCGATTGATAATCGCAGGCATTTGAACCGACTCTGCTCCTCCAATGATTCTATAAATTCGTCGCATCGCTATTCCCACGCGACGTACTCTTCTCTTGTATTAAGCAGAGTAACTTGCTCAATCAAATCGTGCTTCATGTTGTCACTTGCGCTATCGAATTAACTAATGATGCGATGTACTTAAATCTTGTCATTTTTATATCAGGTGTGCTATTTTTATTAATGATATCAGACATCTCTTGAAAAAATCTTAAATTTCGCTAACAAAGCAGCTATACTTTGATGAAATTGTATTTTTGCAGGTATTGTAAAACAGCAGGTGTATTAAATTGTAAGATGTATCACATTGATAATGTCATCGCCAAAACATGTTAATTTCATTAAAAAAATGTCTTACATTACGCTAACAAAGCAGTTGTTAGCTAATGTTATTTGGCAACATTGCATCTCAATTATATCACATTATGTATTATTTGGCTACGTCGCATTTGTATCAAATTACATTAATGATCATCATTCATGAAAAAAATCTTAAATTACGCTAACAAAGCAACTATACTTTGATGATATTGCAAATGTTGCATTTTTGCAGGTGTTATATCAAATTACATTGATGATGTCATCGTCAAAACATGTTAAATGTCCTTGAAAAAAAATTTCTTACGCTGAAAAAAATTTATTACGTTGACAAGATAATAAATTGAACAAGGTAACATATTGAACCTTGCAAATTTGCCGACGCTGCTATTTGCGGTGTCAGATTACATTAATGTCATTGACTGGAAATGGTCATATAAATATCCGCGAGGATTTTTTGCGGAAAGTCAGTCTGTGTAAAATGGCTAACCATAGTCGCTTCCGCATTTAATTAGCAATCGGGAACTCTGTTTCCGCAATGTGTTAATACGCACTAATACTTGGTGTTCAAAATATCAAATAGAGCATCAGGATTATGTTTCAGTAAAAATGTTTGTAAAATGGAAATGAGATCTGAAATTCATACATGTAGTCTAGGCACATGTGTTACCGTAGATTTTTTATCTTGGCGGAGACGTATGTATATTATCGACCTGCATATCTATTATCCGCCGAAGTTTAGGTCTGAAGATTCTCCCTGTGATTCTTCTGATAATGATCAATAAATTGGGTGGGTGGGGGGAGAGGTATGGTTTAAAAGCGGTTCGTGTGACGTTACGGCATCGGAAGACATGAATTCATACATTCAACCGTAAGTATTTCATTTATATTTGTTTGTGAAAAATTTTTCTCTACAAATGGTTTATTCATTTGTTTTTCTCCATTACAGTGCATCTTCAAGTACAATTTCGAGACGAATATTGGCATTGACACCGATGGCGTACAAATTTCTAGAGATTGGGGTTCATTTCCCACGTGGAAATTCCACGTGGATATTCGAGGCAACCGCATCATCTTACCGCATGTTACGTGGACAATATTTGTCAAAAAACGGGCGAATATCGATTAGTGATTACTCCATAATCGTTAATGGTTCAGGAGCTTCAAATTGAACTTGTCAAAATACGCTGTGTGGACAATCTAAAATTATTATTACGTGAAAGGTGTTTATATATGAAACCGTCGACTATACTTTTTATGCTTTTTAGACTTGAACAATGTGTTGAACACATATATTGTGAACTATACCAATATACGAATAGTGTGAGCGAAAAGTTTAAATATTTTGTGATTTATTTACGCCAAAACTGTATAAATAACAAATGCTATAGATACTTTGCGTAAGATTTACGATAAAAATTCATATATTGAATGCGAATTGATAGTATATGCTGTAGATAATATTGTACATAATGCATTATATAAAAAATAAATGCATACGTAAATTGTTATCTCTGTGTCCTGCAATTATTCCTTCCTTCTTTCCATTCTTCTTTCCATCTTATCTCTGCAGTATCGCGTTATGCGCGCGTCATCACGCGCGACCGTACATCAAATTATCTAAAATAATAATAATAGTTATAATTTGGTAGAATAAAAAAATATTTCATGAATAATTGGATTGACGCTGAAGGGAAGATTACGTAAGAATAAGATGGCGACGCATGAAAGATGGTAAGTATTAATGATAAGTAGTAGCGCACGATGGAGAGGACCGCATTCGGTGGCCATTGACGTCATGACTGCGACGCGGACGCAATTTTTCGTACCCCCTGCTACGTAATTTCCCGCACCTGGGACATCCTCGTCCTCTACATCGCAACGTCATCCCCGTGACATCGCCCACGTTATGTTCCTTTTCCTCGTTTGTAACGTTACCCCCTCGCTTAGTGATGGCACCTCCCCCTCCCCCGCGACGTCACCCACTGTGACGTCATTTTTCTCCTCCTCTTCTGTGACGTTACCCCCTCGCCTAGTGACGTCAATCCCTTCCCTCCCCGCCGACCCGCCCGCGCCGCTGGTACCCTTCCCCCCCTCGGAGCTCTTGGGTTAGAACTCAGCCTATCTTTACTATTGTTCCGCTATAGACGCAATCAAATGTGGTTCATGCATGATGGATCAAGCATATTTCAGCCGCACTACTTGAGAATTTCTGAATAATTATATCAATAGATGGATTGGTAAGGAGGATCCATTGCTTGGCCTGCACATTCTCCCGATTTGAATCCTTTGAATTTTTATTTATAAGGATATCTTAAGACTCTCGTGTATGATACTCCTGTTGCTACTGTGGAAGTATTCCGAAATTGTATTATTGCTGCGTGTGAAAAAATACTAAATACTCTGAGAATTTTTGAACATCTTTAATAGTCCATGCAAAGCATGCATCAATGCGGAAGGAAATCATTTCCTGCAATTTCTGTAATGAAAATATATATATAAGTATAAAATAAAAAATAGATACAAGTATAAAATAAAATAGATATAAGTATAAAATAAAATATAGATATAAGTATAAAATAAAAAAATGTTTATAACTTGGAAAAGAAATATTTCCAANCCATATATATATATATATATATATATATATATATATTAGGTGTAGTAAAAAGAAATATTTTTCCAATAGATGGCTTTAGTAATCTGTATCTCGCGTTGCGATATGACTTTTTTTCATTCTTATAATGAATGGAATATCCTCTAAAAGTTTAGCCAACTATTTCTGAAACACCCTGTATACGTTACCGAAAATAAGCTATAAATTCCATATCTGAATTTACTGATGTACCACTGATGTGTCAATATAACTTTTTACGCGTGGTCGACAAATTGTTGAATTAGTAAATTCTAATAACTCATCTTATTCAGATAAGTTATTTACTTTCGTTCAATATTTCAATTGCAATCATGTAAATGTGTAACTTAATGTTTAGTTATTGTGTGCATCGCCATGTAGTAGCACTTGAAATCTGTTTTGATATAAGTACAATTTCATGGTGTCGCTTGTTGCAGCGATAAATGATCACGTAACTTTCTCTCAATTTGCCCACTTTCTTGTCGCCAGCGACTGTTGAAAAGTTGAAAGGATTAATCCAACTTTTAACGACATCACATTTACGCAAAGATTTAAACATGGAACAGCAGGATGTAAATATAATAAAGATTTACTTAAGCTATATTCCAAAACATTCTTTCCGAGGAAAATTTTATTCAAAATATATAGGACATGTAACATATATTGCAGTATTTCGAGTAAAATTTTCCACGGAAAGGAAATATTTTGCTTTAAAATATGGATGTCATCACAAAACTTAGTAAAAATATACTCATTCGATATGTTTCCATTCGAAATGAGAGAATGTAGTAGAAAAATAAGACAGTCTACCTTAAGCGTCTATTCAGGTTAAGAAAACGAATTTTCTTTACCTAAATAGTTATTAGAGCTGCATAATGAAAATGTCAATCGAGTGACCCCGTGTATTATCTTATTATCCAATGTTAAACACAAAGATAAAATAATACATGGGAGCACTCGGGTAATGTTTTCAAACATACGAGGTCTGGCTATTAAATAACGAGACTGCGCGAGCAGAAGGCGTCCTAGAGAGGTAGGGTGGGAAATGAATGCAGCGTTGGATAGCTGGAAGTGTCTACTATTCCAGTACGAAAACACGTTTTTGTCGCTGTAGTAGTATTTTTTCTGTAGAGGTTAGAAATGAACGTGTTTTTTTCTCGTGCCGATAACAATGTGTGACGAAAAACACGAGCAACGGATCAATGTGAAATTTCTCGTTAAATTAAAAAAAACTCCGACTGAGTGCTATAAGTTGTTGAAAGAGGCCTATGGTGAGAATTCTCTATCTCGTGCGCGTGTTTTCGAATGGTATAAACGGTTTTCTGAAGGTCGACAGAGCACCGAAGATGACCAACATCCAGGTCAACCTTTTTTTTTTTTTTTTTTTT
>JAANIC010004708.1:451514-464655 GCA_017607545.1 Acromyrmex charruanus
AAAGGACGAGACCCCCAGGGGTCCCTCCCTCGAGGAGAGAGAGACCCCCTTGGGGTGCTGGACCCGGTGTACAGACTCCTCCCGTCGGGAAGGAGTCCGTACAGGCTGCTCTTAGACCCCCACGTGCCGCAAGCGACCCGTGGGGGAGCCCCCTCACCACGACAAGGTGGCAGCCCGCGAGGGGGACGTCCAGGTCAACCTGTCTCTGTTTCAACTCCGCAAACAGTGACCAAAATCAATGAAAATGGGTTCCAGAGGGTCAAACTGTAAACCAAACTTACTATTTGACAGTTTTGGCAACACTGCGAGAGCGAGTTCGTAAGAAACGGTCGGAGTTGTGGAAAAACAAGTCGTGGATCTTGCACCAGGACAACGCACCTGGCCCATAACGCGCTGTCTGTGAAGCGTTATTTAGCCGCTAGAGGCACTCCAGTGCTCGAACACGCGCCGTACTCGCCTGATTTAGCACCCTGTGACTTTTTTCTGTTTCCGAAGATCAAGTCTGCCTTAAAAGGAACTCGGTTCGAGTCGATGGAAGAGGTGAAGCGAAAATCGGCGGAGCTCCTAAATGCTCTTACAAAAGAAGACTTCCGGCATTGCTTTGACCAATGGAAAAAACGAATGGAACGGTGTGTGGCGAGGGGAGGGGAGTACATTGAAAGGGAGCATTCGATTGTAGAATAATTTTTAAAATAAAACTCTTTTTCATAAGCAGTCTCGTTATTTAATAGCCAGACCTCGTAGTTCAACTCTACATTTAATAATTTGCTTCATGAAGCATACTACCGTATTCTAAATAATTATTACAATAAATAAATACAAATTTCTTATCAATAAAACATTTGTTGCGTGCGATTTTATCTCATTTAATTCTGATTATTTTTATTTATATTTCTTATTTTATTTATACAGACTTTTCTTTATGATCGGTTAATACATTATACCAATTTAATTATTGTTCTGGAATCATCATTATTTCAAAAATGTATTCTCGGGGATGGTAAGTGAACAGCTCAGAGACACCGAGCGGTCCCCATTCAATCACGCCTGCGGCCGACATGTCGTTCAAAACATGAGTGTATTTCGTTCCTGTTCACGCTATCTATCTCAGATGCATGTGACCCCCCTTGCGCGACACTCGAAAAATTGACTATCGCGCACGCTTTGCGTGCGAAAGTTCAATTCGCTTCCCGATCCCGATCCCAATACAGATCATTGACCGAGATTCGTGCTTAATGAATCTTATCCCGAATATTGAGTGCGAACCACCGAAGTTTCATCGCGTATTAATGCTGTATTTTGTCACGTAACATTACCGATATACGCGAAGGCATTCAGTGCGCGAGAATTACCTGAGTTTCCGGCAAGATTTACCGGTCTCGTTGCTACTCCCAATACGCATTCATTGATGGCTGCGAGAAATTATTCACCGTCGTACCAAGTGCGAGTTACCTGTGCACGCATCTAACCGAAGGCATCAATTATCGAATTATGAGCATCGCCTATCGCCCACTTCGAACAAATTTTAATTCGACTCAACAATAAAGTTTAAATTATTACAACAAAGAGAGTCGTTATTACACGCCGCTTTGGCAAGCGAGCCTTTCATACAAGGTGACACCAGCGTCACAAACACACAAACATATTTTGGTCCTTTGAAACGGATCGTTGCCAAGGAAAGTTATTGTTTTGCTTGACTCTCGAACGTTCCGAGTCGTGCCTTTTCCGTTGGAAATCATGTCGTCTCTCAACGAACTTATGAGTATACAGAATCAGCAGATGGACGCCATATCTCGCATACTCATTAATTTTAAGAAGCTGGGACAGGCCAAGAAGACACATGTCATAACACAACAACGCCTCGCAACTCTCAAGGAGTTATATTGCAAAATTACGCTAGCTGCGGACGAGAAATTAAAGGCAACCCATGTGTACTTCACCCAAAACTGCTTCCTGACATGTGAGGACTATTTCCACAAAGCTGCCGACTATGTACATGACTGAGGTACTGGACGGTCACAAAGTCCGCGAACCCCATCCCGCTGCACATGGCGTAAGTGGTCTTAATAACTCGTTCCGGTCATTGTCGCATCTTTCGAGAATCAACCTGTCAACCTTCGACGGGAATTTTGACAAATGGAAAAGCTTTCGCAATAAATTTAAATCGATGATTCATGATGATCAGAGTTTAACGAATGTCGAATGAGCTCATGCATTATTTGTGTTCGTGTGTAAAAGGGGATGCAAGTAATGCTCTTGACCACCTAGCGGTAACCAATGATAATTTCACTATTGCGTGGAATATTCTCGTTTTTTGGTACAACAGTAAACGTGCTCTTATTACGATACATTTACAATCGCTTTTCAATTTACCGTTGCTCACGACAGAAACTTCCAACGATCTTCGCACGCTTCGCGATCAAACTAATAAAGCGATACAAGTTCTGAGCAATCTCGCTACTGAATATTGGAATGATTGGCTTGTTTTTCGAGTTGCACAAAAACTCGATAAGTCATCATGAAAAGCTTGGGAACAAATTCGGCGATACCGTAGATTACCCGTGTTATCGCGAATTTGATCAATTTCTTACATCTCGATTGCACCCGCGAATGCAAGTCACTGACAATCTCCAAAAGAAAAACTCTCACATACCGTTCCGTTCTTGTGCCCATTATGCAAAGCGTACCATCTATTGTATTAATGTGCTACGTTCCTAAAGCAAACTTCATCCCAACACTTTTTGAATTAAAAACCAGAGCTGTGTGAACTGTTTCAGTACGAAACATGCTGTGAAAGATTGTACAAATTCTCGCGCGTGTCGACAGTGTAGTAAACTGCATCACACGTTATTACATTTTGATAATTCCGTTAAGCCTGTCGACATTAAGTAACTATCGACGTCCGCATCCACGAGTAGCGAGAATGTAATCGCCGTCGCTATGCACTATCGAAAATCGTAGCGCTGAGCTCCAAAATCTTGTTCGCGACCGTGCGCGTGCGACTTTATTCGCCTCATAAATTTTGAAACACCGTTCGCGTTTCTTGATCAGGGATCCGTCTCTACGTTTATCTCCGAATCGCTTGCTCGCCTATGCCTTTCGAGAATTAATCGCTCCTTTTCCATTAGCGGGATTAGCGAAATGCAGTTCGTCGTGCGTCACGCTGCAAATTACGCCGACGTATCGCGATGGACCTGCCTATACTACGACCACGCTTATACTTCGATCATTAACGAAATATTTATCGAATCGAATCGATACCGCGTACAATTGGAAACACGTCACAGGACTCGAATTTGCCGATTGTAACTCTATGAGGATAAAATTGACATCATAATCGGTACCGATCTATTCAGCATGCTCGTTCTCGACGGTGTTCGAAAGGATGTTCCGAACATGAGTCTACCGCGCAAAATATAAATATATTCTGGATTCTTTCTGGACCAATAGCCTCGTTTCCGATTACTGAGTCAATTTGCGTACTTGCGCATCACGGAGTTGTTCTGGAAACTCTCGATCGCGATCTTCGTCGCTTTGGAAGTTGAGGAAGTGCCTCAGAAAGAGCCCTGAGGAGCACCAATGCAAAGAGCACTTCAGAGCCACAAATTCCCCTATGCTATATCGTCCGATTATCGTTTAAAAATGGACCACCTATTTCGATAGGCAAATCGCGCTCTATTGCTGTTTCGCCACTTGGAACAACGCTTACTTCGAGATCCCATTAACGCTTCTGAGTACCGCGAATTTCTCGCAAAGTATGAAATCCTCGGTCATATGACTAAAAGTCCATCGACAGAAATTCTCAAATCCAAGCAAATTTATTATATTCTGCATTACACTGTCTTACGTGACAGCAGTGCAATCACCCGTTTACGAGTGGTCTTCAACGCTTCATGCTGCATTTCAAATAGAACGTCATTGAATGACATATGCTCATTGGCCCAACTTCAGAGGAATTTAACTACCGTCCTAATGCAGTGGTGCCAATACCGTTACGTGTTTGCCGATATCGCCAAAATGTATCGTATAAAATGTATGTACAAATCTTAGTTGACTCCCGAGATACCGACTATCAGCGCATTGTGTGGCAACCTATCCCTATTGAACCAATCACGGATTGTCGTTACCTACAGCACAGCCGCCACTCCCTACTTAGCCCTTTGAGTCTTAAATCAACTCGATGATGAAGATGCCGAATTTTCGCTCGCGGTTCCTGATTTACGTTATCAGACATATATTGCACTTTCGGCGCAGATGACCAAATTCTTGCTCGTCAAACACGCGATCAATTGAAGAATAGAAAAAATAGAATTATTAAAGAAAGGAGAGCTTTCGCCTTTGAAAATGGGTGAGCAACGCCACCGCTCTGTTGTCCAATCTCGATCCCGCGGATCATGGTTTAGCCACTCATAAGATTCTTCAAGACGATGAGCACCTTAAAGTCTTAGGAATACTTTGGAATCCTAAACAAGATATCTTTCAATTCGCGACCGTACCGTCAGCACCCGAACAAACCAAAGCCATTCTGTCGACCATCGCCAAGTTTTTCGATCCTTTAGGATGGGCTCCCGTGAGTATTACAGCCAAAATTTTTATGCAGCGACTGTGGTCTTTTCAATACCGGTGGGATGACGAAATCCCTAGCTAACTTCTTGATTGCTGGTCCAATTACCATCAACGATTTTCGTATCTCAATGCCATTAGCATTTCGCGCTGGACTACTTACGGATCTCATACTCTACACTGCGCCCTTCATGGGTTTTCCGACGCATCGACTACGATTTTGCCGCAGTGTATCTTCGTTAATATAAACGGCTCAATCCGTCTCTCTTCTCGCTGCAAAATCAAAAGTGGCTCCTTTTAAAACGATCAGCGTCCCGCGATTGGTGTTATCCGCTGCGTTGCTTCTCGCTCGCTTGATGCATTTGGCGCGCTCAGCGCTTCAACTCCCGAATCTCGAGTGTCACTGCTGGACGGACTCCACCATTACGCCTGGCTGAGTCAGTCACTTTCTCGCTGGAAAGCCTTCGCCAATCGTGTTTCCAATCGATTGTGCAATCAATCGTTCCTAAAGTTTCTTGGCGTCATGTTCCGACGTACACCAACCCCGTGGACTGCGCATTTCGTGGTATCGATCTTTTCAAGGCACATGCTTTATGGTGGTCAGGCCCTCCATGGTTGCATCATCCTCCCGAATACTGGCCGAACTCGTGCCCTTTGGTATCCCCCGATATTCTTCTCGAACAATGCCCGGAGCCTTCGGTATGTGCATTGCACGCTACACCAACTTGGAATCTCGCGTCGCAGTATTCTTCATGGCCAAAATTGCTACGAACTATCGCTTACCGTTTTCTCAATCAACTCCGACATTCTAAAAACCCGCAAGCTAATACTGTAATTGTGTTTTCCAAAGAAATTCAGAACGCCAAACGCTAATGGCTCAAAGCAATGCAGCCAGACATGTTTCTTAATGAGATCGCTCTAAAACATCAGCGCCCGGTACCGAAGAACAGCCCGCTCTCTATTCTCAATCCTTATATGGACTTATTCAAGAAAGACTCCGTCGAGCTTGCCTCCCAGGAGCGACGAAGAATCCCATCGTCTTACGCACATCCGCTGTCATTATCCAGCACCATTATCTTAGAATGTTGCATGCCGGTTCTCAATTAACGCTCGCGTCATTGCGACACGAATTTTAGATTCTCCGTTCAATCCGTTCTTTATAAGTGCATATCATGCACGTGTGAACGCGCCGACGTACTCGTCGAACTCATGGGCGACCTCTTGGCTGCAAGAGTCAATCGAATCCCTCGCGCATTTGTTCATACCGGCGTTGATTACGCGTCCGATCGCTGTCCGAATGATTCCCGGTCGAGGGATAAATCGCAAAAGGCATATATCGCGTTATTCGTATGCCTCATGACCAAAGCCTTACATTTAGCTCGTCAGCGATTATATCTCTCCTACCTTTTTAATAGCGTATCAACGAGTTGTTTCTCGTCGAGGACTACCGATGTCCATTTCGATAAAGGAACCACGGCGCCAATCGCGAATTGTCCAATGCACCTGCGAAAACAATTCGCGATCCTAACTTCTGCAACCGATTCGCTATCGACGAAACTGCGTGTCATTTCCTATCCCCTGCATCGCCGCACTTCGGTGGCCTGTGGGAGACCAGCGTTAAAAGTGTTAAGCATCATTTAAAATGATGCATCGGCCTCCACACGCTAACTTTTAAAAAGATGTCTACGCTTCTCTGTCGGATCGAGGCATGCCTTATTTCGCGCCCGATCGCTCCCGTTCCCTATCTTGACGATTATCACACTCTGACCTGATCATTTTTTAGTCAGAATCTCTCTTATCGCTCTCGCCGAACCAAGCGTGCTTGACTTAAATGAAACTAGATTTTCGCATTGAATGGTTCAACAAATAACCGGAGATTTTTGGAGATTTTGGTCCGGTGATTACTTGCATATCCTTCAACAACACTCAAAATGACGCGTTGTTCAGCGACTGGCTAAAGTCGACCAAATCGTGCGTAATCCTTTGGCTCCACCGAACCAATGGAAACTTGGAATCACGGCGTGTCATCCTGGCGATGACGATTTAACTCGCGTCATAAAAACAGATCGTTTCGACTACAGGCGATCAATCGTAAAACTTTGTTTTCTACCCGTCACGATCAATACCGAAGAGTCTAAAGATTTCGTCACGGCAGGCAGAGTTGTCATTGAATGTGCCTAATATTACCGGTATCGCAAACCTTAAGCTTTGATTGTATTGCGTCACGATTTTTGTATTCTGTATCAAATCATTTTCGTTGTTATATTATTATTGTATTTTGCGTGATTTAATGCGAATTATTTCGAATGCCTACATTCGAGGTGGGTATGTTCCGGAATCATCGTTATTTCAAAAATGTATTCTCGGGGATGGTAAGTAAACAGCTCAGAGACACCGAGCGTTTAATCACGTCTGCGACCAACATGTCGTTCAAAACATGAATGTATTTTGCTCCTGTTCTAATCACACTATCTATTTCAGATGGCACGCAACCTCCCTTGCACTACACTCGAAAAGTTGACTATCGCGCATGTTCTACATGTGAAAGTTCGCTTCCCGATCCCAATCAATACGGATCATTAACCGAGATTCATACTTAACGAATCTTATCCCGAATATTGAGTGCGAACCATATCGAAGTTTTATCGTGTATCAACGTTATATTTTATCATGTAATGTTATTTATATACCGCGAGAGCATTCAGTGCGCGAGAATTACCTGAGTTTGCCGTTGCTGCTCGCAATACGCATTCTTTGACGGCTGCGAGAAATTATTCAACGTCGTACCAAGTGCGAGTTACCTGTGCATGCATCTAACCGAACGCATCAATTATCCGATTACGAGCATCGCCTACCGCCCGCTTCGAACAAATCTTAATTCGACTCAATAATAAAGTTTAAATTACTACAACAAAGAGAGTCGTCGTTATTACACACTGCCTTGGCGAGCAAACCTTCCATACAAGGTGACACCACCGTCACAAACACACAAACAATTATTGTATTATTAAATTATTATTATTTATTATTATTTAATTATTGTATTATTATCTAATTGTATTATTATTTAATTATTTTATTATTCGTTATTATTTGCAATAATTTCATAAAATTTTCAGATGTAAATAATTTGTGGTATATGTGAAATGAATCTATGTGAATCTGGCATCTGACTTTAAGAAAAAAATTTTTTTAATATGCTTTAAATTAAGCTTGGTTTATACCCGTTTATACCATCATTTTGTTTGTACCTCAACGGATACAAAATTATAAAGGGTTGAAAGAAATGCCTGCACCCTACTTTAAGATTTTTTGAATTTGTAAAAGGGTGCTGTTTCGGGATCATTTGTATTCGTTTGTACCAAGTCGGTTTCGTTATACTCTCAAGAGGATGATTGTATCAATTTTTCAAAGTAGGGGTGAGAGCTAACTTCGACAATTTTAAGATATCTTAAATCTATAAACGGGTGCTCTCTTTCGAGATCGCTTGTAGACATTTGTACCACCGTCGGTTTCGTTTGTACCCTCAATGGGACGATTGTACCGATTTTTCAAAATAGGCCTTAGAGCTAACTTCGCCAATTTTTAAGATATCTTAAATTTGTAAACGGTGCTGTTTCGGGATCGCTTGTAGACGTTTGTACCATCGTCGGTTTCGTTTGTACTCTTAAAGCGGTTTTATGATTCGTACATGTTTTATATCTTATTTTTCATTCATTCGATGGCGAAGTGGGGACAAAACGTACCTCTCATAATGTTTACATAATGATAGATTTCTTTCGGAACCAAGTTTTCAACGTATTGTCCAATCCCCAGCGAATTCCATATGTATATTGAGGGACCTACAGTTTAACGCCGAATACGAACGGCGCTGGTGATCAAAGGTCTCTTAATCACCAGAGTCTTTTTTGGTTCCTTAGACGCAAAAAATATGGATGCAGGTGAGATTGAACCCGGATCTACAGATCACGCATCATTCGCATCGAGCGGCAAGCCACTCGACGCTTTGTTATATTTCATTTTATTTTACTTACTTATTGTTTTATTGTGTACGTTTGCTTTATTATATTTTTTAAAGCTATGAAAATTAATAATGATAATTTTCTTTTTTATAGGCGCACATGTTTTGATGCGTTCAACGGTTTCGTATCCCGGCACAAATCGTTATGGATTTCCCATTTATCTAACAGTTTTCGAATATGAGCTACGTAATGACCTACTGAATTCTTATTATGTGTTCCTATTCTATTGCAGCAAGCAATCTGTATTCGCACTTATAAAATTGAATTTCTGTTGATATTTGACTTAATGTGAATTCTTCTTTCCAGTTAAGTATATTCAAATTTTTTGCGAGATCTTGCCATTGTAAGCACTCTATGTCTATAAACAGAAACTGATCGCAGATAATGGAATATTGGATGGATACTGTCTTCATTGCATCAAGTGCATTTTTTATTGCTCTAAAAATGTAACGAAGACAGTATCCTATATTCCATTATCTGCAGTCAGTTCCTGTTTATAGACATAGAGTGCTTACAATAACAAGATCTCGCAAAAAATTTGAATATACTTAACTGGAAAAAAGAATTCATATTAAGTCAAATACCAACAGAAATTCAATTTTATAAATGCGAATACAGATTGCTTGCAGCAATAGAATACATAGTAACATAATAAGAATTCAGTAGGTCATTATGTAGCCCATATTCGAAGACTGTCAGGTAAATGGGAAATCCATAACGATTTGTGCCGAGATACGAAATCATTGAACGCATCAAAACATGTGCTCCTACAAAAAAAAAATTATGATTATTGTTACATCCAGACTCCACAGTTCTTTTTTTCGATTAGAATTTTCGTCATCACCATAAAAGTTATTAACAAGTAACACCAATAGACTATCTGTTTCTACCATAGGAAGTTACAATAGTGACGAGCCGAATAACACACATCGCCATTTTAAGACTAATAATTCACTCGAAACGAAGTTGTTGGATTACAAATTTGAACCAAGTACCGAATAGACTTTATCTCGAGGAACAGAAAAAGCAAATAGATTAAGAATTACAAACTGAACCAGCAATTGTCGATAATAAATGACACATGTGGCTCTAAACTATTGAACATCCGGCAAATGATCGATGACGGAAGTTGTTTTAGACATATATCCCAGTATCCCATTTCACAACCGATATCCTTAATCATAATCCTAGATTAGACCAATAACATACGCGATGCCTACACTACTAACTCGTATATAAAAAGGAGGCCCTTCGACAACAGTCAAATAATCAAGCTCCATCTCCGACACGAAATTCTGTCGGTTCGCGACTATACAAGTCATTCAGCAAGCCGACACTCTGCCGATCCGTATCGCTCCACCGATCTTAGTGAGCCGCGATCAGTTCGATCGAGCGATCTTACTTGTTTACTACGTGATTCAAGTGACTCGACCGAAGTCTCCAAATCGCTGGTTCAACCCTCCCCTTGAAGTCCTTGGACAATCATAGAGATCGAACCTTTGACAGTCATCTTTAAAGGTCTAACCTTGCAGAGCAGTAGTAAATCCCATCTTGACATATATATATCCGTATACTCACCGCGAATGTATTGGGTTATCCTAACTCACACTAAACCATAGTGCTACGCTTAAACCGCCCCTACAAGGATTGGCTTAGAAGCTGGGTCTACTCTGAAGCGCGGAGACTCCTGGACCAAGCATATCAGGAGCACCTTGAGGGTTCTCGAAATCGGAGTCGTCCAGCCAAGGACACTTTCACCACTTTCGCCACTACCGGCTTCACCGGCTCTACCTGCTAACCTAAATGCATTAGAGGTGATACCATCTTGTTCTTCTTTACCTCCCCCTCGAATTCCTTCATCTCCTCGATCTCTTTCACTCGTATTTTCGGACGCTCTAACGGAACGAATTTTTTCTGACACCCTTCCATTAATACCCGATTCATCCGTCATCTCCATTCCATTTTCCCCCAGAGAAACTCCGTCTCCGATAGCGTGGAGTTCCTAGAATAAATTCCTCCACCATCAAAATCCTATTTCCGCATCCAAGAGAGTGATTCATTTGAATCACTCGTCAGACAATTACCGCGGACTATCGCACCTATTCCCGAGGGGGGAATCTTTACGGTCGGCCCTCATTATTTCAATCCAGATGAAATCCGGCATGAAATTACTGGTCACCCCTTCTGTTTCTGTATTCCAGTATTTATTCCGGATTCCGCTAACCTTTATTTGGTTCTGGTGGAATTCTTTTTCAATCTTTTTTCTTCTTCCTCCGTTACTATCCAAGAAATAGACTGAACAAAAACCTATGTGCTCTGCTCGTCCTGAACTCTCATTCTCTGGCGATTTAATCCAATTAACATGCACTAAAATTTAAATAATTATTAAATAATCGTCAAATGTTAATTAATTAATAAAGATTATCACGTCGATCTGTAGATTTTTTTCTTTCTTTTTATAGTAATCAAATAATATTAAGTAGTAATATTATAATATCAAATAATGTGTAAATTAGTTCGTAATAAAACTATTTAACGTATAACCTTGTTCCTTATCTTCTGTTTCGATTGATAATGGTCAGGAACAATAAACAATATTAATAATAATTTTACATCTTATTCATAATTTTACATTTTATCTTTCTCTCGTTCTTTAATTTCAAAACCTCATAGTCATTTAACCTTGCCCTTTTCAGAGATCGTGGTCCATTCCCAAGTTAAAGGGATTAGATTCCTTGACTCGAAATTCGGACCGACGATCGCATCGCTGGTAGGAAACAGATGTCATAGCGTCTTTTCGGGACGTCCCATATTTCGAGGCGAGCACAAAAGGGTGCGTTCGACTCGCGGTACTCACCTCTGTGCAGATACCTACGAGACAAGAGTCTGACCGCGTCCTTCCAAGTACCCTCACCATTCTCGCTCCTCTTCTCTCAGTAGGATCATAAATTTAAAATCTCCACGGATTTGGACGTAACATTATTAATTTTCATAAAAGCTTAAAAAAATATAATAAAGCAAACGTACACAATAAAACAATAATTAAATAAAATAAAATGGAATATGATACGAAGCGTCGAGTGGCTTACCGCTCGGTGCGAATGATGCGCGATCTGTAGATCCGGGTTCAATCCCACCTGCACCCATATTTTTCGCGTCTAAGGAGCCGAAAAAGTCTCCACCTAATGATTAAGAGATTTTTTATCACCAGCGCCGTTCAGATTCGGCGATTAAACTGTAGGTCCCTGGATATACGTACGGAATCCGTTGATTAGGAGTTAGACAATACGTAAAAACCTGGTTCCGAAAGAAATTCATCGTTATGTAAACATTATGAGAGGTACGTTTTGTCCGCACTTCGGGATGCTTCGCCATCGAATGAATGAAAAAATAAGATATAAAACATGTACGAATCATAAAACCGCTTTAAGAGTACAAACGAAACCGACGATGGTTCAACGTCTATAAGCGATCCCGAAACAGCATCCGTTTACAAATTTAAGATATCTTAAAAATTGGCGAAGTTAGCTTTAATGCCTGTTTTGAAAAATCGGTACAATCATCCCATTGAGGGTACAAACGAAACCGATAGTGGTACAAACGTCTACAAACAGCGAACATTCCGAAACAGCACCCGTTTACAGATTCAAAAAATCTTAAAGTAGGATACTGGCATTTTTTTTAACCCTTTATAATTTTGAACCCCTTGAGATACAAACGAAATGGAAGATGGTACGAACGGATACAAACCAAACCTTATTTAATGGATATTAAAAAAATTTTTTTTCTTAAAGTTGACTGCCAGGTTCACATAAGTGTGAAATGATCATAGACGAAAAGAGCATTTCGACTCATAAGTATATGGAAACATATAATAATTTTTTTTAAATCCATGTTCACGTGATCTTTCAAATAAAGGATCAATACAAAATCTCTTTTTTTATATTTTCTTTGTAAATTTGTACATTCATTAATGCATACAAATGCTATTAGTCTATTTTGTCGTAGTTTCGCTTTATTTTTATTGTGCACAATCGCATCAACTTGACAGGTCCAATTGTAATACTATTTTTGATATAATATTTTTACAACACTTTATACAATACAGTTAATATAATTACTGTGGGATCTAGAAAAGTTCGCGCGTTTCTATTTGGTCGTGCGCGAGTGTGGTGGTCGGTGGCTCTCCGAGTGCACGATCGATGGCGCGATCGATGGCGCTACGAGAGTCGATCAATCGAGATATGTATCGAGAGAGAGGGGACTGTCATGGCGGTGTGTAATGTATGGCGTACGAGTCGAATAGCGTCGAGAGAGCATGGCGTGGTAGAGTTGAGCGTTGAGCGTGGAAAATCGAGCCGTTGCGAAGCGAAGTTGTTGCTGTTGTTGCGAGTCGAGCCGAATGGTGTGGACGGTGTTTGAGTTGAAGTCAGCGTTGAGAGATGTTCATGTGCAGTAAACTATATAGCGTGTGTAATAGCGAACAGACACTTATATTCTAATATACATTCACTCTTTTGTACACACCCAGCGTTTTAATCACCCTTCCTATCAAA
>JAANIC010004708.1:471021-488695 GCA_017607545.1 Acromyrmex charruanus
AGGGGGTGGTGTCCCCCCTGCGCCAGAAAATGGGCAGTCAGTGCCTTTGCACCGCCCGGGGTCGTCGTCTTTCGACGTTCAAAATCCCTGGGCGGGAATAAGATATCGGCACCAAGCCGATTGGCCAGAGGGGCTCCCAGAAGTATGCTGCACGCGTTCCTGGGAGTCCCTCAATTATGGCATGGTAAAGACACCCGGAGGGGTTTTAGTGGGTGCAAGCCCCACATAACCCCGGGCTCTCCCTCGAGACCTGGGATATGCGTCAGGCATTTCCCCTCCGATATCAAAAAAAAAAAAAAGAGAAAGAGAGAGAGAGAAAGAGAGAGAAAGGAAGAGGGAGAGTATGTCGTGCGTGGCGAATAATCAACCTCAAATAGTAAATGAATCAGAGGATGTGCCAGAAGTTTTTGCTATAAATTGCATACGCGAAGTTAATGAAATAGATTTATCTCACATCTGTAGTCGCGAACTCAAAGATACTGTTGAGAATATGATTAATAATTATAACCCGAGAAAAAGCCGTGAAATAGATATTAAGATGAATTTAGTTCTCAAAAATAGCGAACCGGTTTATCAAAGAGCTCGTCGTTTATCTCCGCGTGATAAAGCAGAAGTAGATGCTCAACTTAGCGAGTGGTTGCGCGAAGGGATTATACAGCCTTCCCTTTCCGAATATGCGAGTCCAGTAGTTCTCGTTCAAAAGAAAAATGGAAAAACAAGGCTCTGCGTAGATTATAGAAAGCTGAACACAAAAATCGTGAAAGATAGATATCCGTTGCCGCTTATTGAGGACCAAATAGATGCGTTACAGGGAGCCGTCATTTTCACTACATTAGATCTGAAAAATGGTTTCTTTCATGTGCCCATGGGTGAGAGTAGTAGACAGTACACCGCATTTATAACTCCTAATGGCCAATATGAATTTCTTTACGTTCCGTTCGGGTTGTGCAATTCGCCTGCAATTTTTCAGAGATACATTAATATGATATTTAAAAATTTAATGAATGAAAAGATAGTACTAGCTTATATGGATGATCTAATCATACCGTCGGCAGACCTCGATAGTGGTGTAAAAAATCTCGCGAAAACATTGAGCGTAGCGGAGGAGTACGGTTTGAAAATTAATTGGGAGAAATGTGCGTTTTTGCAGACTAGAGTTGAGTTTCTTGGATGTATAATCGAAAACGGAAATGTTCAACCATCAGAGAAAAAAACGGAAGCTGTTATGAAATTTCCCGAGCCAGATAATGTTAAGAAAGTTCAAAGCTTTTTAGGTCTGACGGGCTACTTTCGGAAATTTATTCCGAATTATTCTTTAATTGCGCGACCTTTATCCAATTTGTTAAAGTTAAACTCAAAATTCGTGTTCGATGAGAATGAAAAATTAGCGTTTAACCAACTAAAATTCATGTTGAGTAATAAACCAGTATTGCAATTGTATAAGTTTTCATCAAAAACTGAACTGCATACCGATGCTTCAATGCACGGATACGGTGCTATCTTATTGCAACTTAATGATAGAGACGGAATGTTCCATCCTGTATACTACGCGAGTGGAAAAACAACGACAGCGGAATCAAAATATAGTAGTTATGAGCTTGAAGTTCTTGCGATTATAAAAGCGTTGCGGAAATTTAGAATTTATTTACTAGGTATAAGTTTTAAGATTATTACAGACTGTCAAGCTTTTTCTTTAACTATGTCTAAGAAAGACCTGTGTGTACGCGTGGCCAGATGGGCCCTGTTGTTAGAAGAATTTTGTTATACCATCGAGCATCGTCCGGGTAAAAGTATGCTTCATGTAGATGCGTTGAGCAGAAACCCCCTCCCAACGAGTATGGTGATAGACGAGAGTAGTGAGAGTATTCATGCGAGAATTGGTAAGGCGCAGCGCAAAGATAGCGATATAAAGAAAATGTTTGCAATGGCAGATCAGCGTCCGTGTGAAGGTTATGTTGTGAGAGGCGGAATATTGTTTAAAGAAAGCGAAGGCGATATACATTTAGTCGTTCCTAAATCAATGCGGAATCAAATAATAAGGCGAGTGCATGACCGTGGACATTTTTCAACAGGTAAAACAGAAACGCTTTTGAAAAGGGACTATTGGTTCCCAAATATGCGCGACAAGATAAGAAAGGTGGTCCATAATTGCGTTACTTGTGTTCTTGCGGAGAAAAAGCGTGGTAAATTAGATGGGTGGTTAAATCCTATCGATAAGGGCAATGTACCGCTAGATGTATATCATATAGATCATCTAGGCCCTCTCGCGTCAACGAAGAAAAATTATCGATTTATCCTTGTAGTCACAGATGCGTTTTCAAAGTTTATATGGTTGTATGCAACTCGATCAACGGGAACGGCAGAAGTCTTAGATCGTCTCAAGAAACAGGCAGCTATATTCGGCAACCCTCGCAGAATTATATCCGATCGCGGGACGGCATTTGCTTCGAAGGAATTCGAGACGTATTGCGAAGAAGAAAGGATTGAGCATATTTTGATAGCGACTGGCGTACCTAGGGGAAATGGGCAAGTGGAGAGAGTAAATCAAACACTAATATCCGTCTTGACGAAATTGGCAGCACCCAATCCATCAGAATGGCATAAATATTTAACGAAGGCCCAGCAATATCTTAATTCATTACCACATAGGAGTATCGGAACGACGTCTTTCAACATTTTGTTTGGAGCGACTATGAGGCTGAAAGACAATGTGGAAATCCGAGAGCTTATTGAGTCCGAGTGGATAGCCGCTTTTCAAGAAAATCGAAGCAAACTCCGAGAAGACGCGAAGGCAAATATCCGGAAAATACAATGTGAAAATGCTAAGACTTTTAACAAGCGAAGGAAGGAGGCTTATCTTTATCGCGAAGAAGACTTGGTCGCCATCAAGAAGACGCAAGTAGGTCCAGGATCTAAATTTGCGCCAAAATTCTTGGGTCCTTATCGCATATCCAAGGTTCTACGTAACGATCGTTACTTGGTGACGAGGGTAGGAGACCACATCGGACCACAACAGACGTCTACCTCAGCGGATCATATGAAGCCGTGGGTTTCAGATATCGACAGCGATGAATCGAGCGAAGACGACGATGAGACATTCGAGAACGGATGTATCTCCAGAATGGCCGAGTGTGGGATCTAGAAAAGTTCGCGCGTTTCTATTTGGTCGTGCGCGAGTGTGGTGGTCGGTGGCTCTCCGAGTGCACGATCGATGGCGCAATCGATGGCGCTACGAGAGTCGATCAATCGAGATATGTATCGAGAGAGAGGGGACTGTCATGGCGGTGTGTAATGTATGGCGTACGAGAGAATAGCGTCGAGAGAGCATGGCGTGGTAGAGTTGAGCGTTGAGCGTGGAAAATCGAGCCGTTGCGAAGCGAAGTTGTTGCTGTTGTTGCGAGTCGAGCCGAATGGTGTGGACGGTGTTTGAGTTGAAGTCAGCGTTGAGAGATGTTCATGTGCAGTAAACTATATAGCGTGTGTAATAGCGAACAGACACTTATATTCTAATATACATTCACTCTTTTGTACACACCCAGCGTTTTAATCACCCTTCCTATCAAAGATCCTACATTACTGTCAAAAATTAATCGCTGCTAGCCCATTTACATAAGCGACATTCGAGGTTAACATATCAAATCCTGTGACTCATTATCGTCGCTGAATATGAGCGACGAACGACACCATGAACACATACCTATACGCTGCTACAGCTATGCTGGCAGTAATGCAATAATTGTGGAACAGTTGTGGCAGTGTACTGTAATGACGTCACGTTTACTGCATTGCCAGTAAAAAAGGAACACACCCAGAATCTTTTAAATTTTAAAACAATGTTATGCGAGATAATATTTTGTATTCATGGACATTTCAAGAGATGCGAACGACTGAAAGCGAAGACGTGAGATCCGCAGAGTCGACTTAGAGACACGGGCTAATTAAGACGTGCTCCATTTGATACTGTGTAATTAATGGCTAGCTCAAATAAATTGAGATTTTTGGTACATTCGGTAGACTGTACTAGTGCACACTGAGTGCAAACTTTTTCGATGCCACGCATTCGAGTTGTGCGCACTGTCAGGCGTTCAAATTGCCGTATTCGGCAAATGAAAACTGATCCAGTGCTGAATTTGTATTCGGACCAACCGAATGAACCGAACGAGTTCAAGAAATGTTGCACTGACATTTTTGTCAGTGCAGTTTGGTGTTCGAACAAACAAAATTAGTTAGACAGCAAAAAATTACAAAATGGTGGATAAAAAAAATAAATTATTTATTACAAATGAATTATTAGAAAGTAGTAGCAATGATGAAATAAAAAATATGTTATATGTAATAAAAGAAGAAAGGCGAAAAGTTAAAAATTATATGGACATCGTGAATGAATATTCGGACAAAGAAGTATATAATTATATATGATAAAAAACAAATACTTTTGATAATGAAAATTTTTATGTTTATTATCATTAGTTGTAATATACGTTATTGGTTTCAAACTTAATTCTGCATCAGGTCACATCAATCCAGTGTAGTTCTGCACTCGTGTCAGGGTAGCACCGTGTCATGGCAGTATCATGTCAGAGCAGCACTAGAACCGTGTCAGTGCATATGTACCGAATGTGCCATTTGTTTCGATTATTTTATTCAAACTACCAAAAATCAAAAACTCTCAAAATAGATTTATGTACATATCGTCACATTTCATTTACACTTTGGTAATATTCTTGAAAAACAAATTTGTGGCGTCTTAAAGGAATGCTGGAATGACGGTCGAACTTGCTCGAGGTCGATAAAATAGATTTTGTATCGTCCGCTTACGCCTGGTGGCTCAGGCTCTCATGCGCTGTGAGTTCTGTGAACACTCACGTTTCCAGTCGCGCGCTGTTTTCAGTCGCTCGGTTTGCTCATGTATTGTGTGTGAGCATTTAGACAACGCAGTCTGAAATATGATAGCGTTCTAAGTCACACTGTCAGTACCAAAAATTTGTAATATATGTAACGTAAAATACAAATTTTACTGACAGTATACATGGTCATAGTAGCACTTTCCGTTATGGTTTAATGCCATTTTAGGTTATATAATGTATCAAAATGTCACATGAATATACATATATTGCACATATATGTATAACTACTTCACCTCTTTTTGCTAAAGACATAGAGGATAAAGAATAAGAGATCGAACTAGGCTTTGAAAAGTATGTCAAAATCAAGTTTCTGAATTGGTATTGGTAGCGCTCGGTAGACGGCGAATTGGAAAACTCTCATATACACTGCGCACACACAATCGAACACACACATAATTTAAGAATTGAGAAGAAGGTAAAAATTAATCCAAGCGTGAATTTTATATTGATGTAAATACAAACCTTTCATGGGACTTTAAACATTATTTTATTTTTTCGACTATGTAATTCGTTATTTTTTTTATCACTTGCACTTCCCGATTTACAACCAGGAAACAAACATACATGCGTCATTATAATTTATAATTACATGAATTGTGACCTCGAGGAATCTCTCCATTAATTTGATGGATTCATATAAATTGAAATTTTCTTTTTCTTCTTATTTTGGGACAGGCCACTTAAGTCAAAAGTCGAAATTCTAAATTTGCCAGTTTCAACCTACAACTCTATAAAACTAATATGATCTACTACGAGGATCTACTACGTGTCGTAGAACGAAGCGACATCTAGATCGAACTAATTCAGATTATCACTTTTGACCACGCATTTGAATGGCCTCGTCCATATAAGTTCGGTTTCCTATTCTCCATGACTAAAGAGATAAGTTTTGCATACATAAGTTTTGAAATATACAGATATTAGTGACATGTATACTTATATATACAATATTAAAATATTTATTTTAAAATATTATTTATGTTGATGTTTATGCAGATATTTCTTACCTTTATTATATGCAAAATTTTATGTGTATTGTGTGTATATACACATAAAATTTAATTGTAATTTAAAGATGACAGGGCAATAGGAATCGGGCGCGGTAGTCGTTGCGCAAATAACATAGATGTAACACAAAACTTTTTATTATTGTACAATAACGCGCTTACATGTTTCGGCTCATTTTTGAGCCCTCTTCAGAGACATAAATCATCTTTATATGTATTAATTATCGTATTGCTTAGTAATTAGTTTAATAATAATTTTAATTCATATTTGTAAAAAAATATTTTTTTTGTGTCTGTGGTACTATATAAAAAATATTTTTTTTGTGTCTGTGGTACTATATAACATAATTTTGTCTGTGTATGTGATGTATCAGTCTCGCCAATGTCACATTTCTTTTAACTAATGTTTAAAAAAAATGCATTTCCTTCTATAAAAAAAATCAATTCTTGCCAATGTGCCGAAATATCCAGTCTCACTCGCACTTTGCGTCCTTTCTGGAGATGTGTCCATAGTCAGAGAAGAACTTATGCAGACGCTGTGGCTGATAAATGAAATTTACGTTTGATGGTACTAATCAGGTATGATGAAATGAAAAATGTTATCACAGAGTGATAAAGTATAAGAGCAATTTTCAGCAAGAGACAGTGTAACATAGTGAACACTTCATTTTCAATATTAACAAATATTTTTAATACTAACAAATAACAAGGATATATTTATTGCATAAAACTATGCCAACTGTGTCTCTTACTGGAAAACAACATAATATGCAACACTTAATATGCTTCTTATTAATCATCAGGTGTTCTGTGATTCAAGCTGTAAACACTTAAGCGCGTGCGCGCTTGAGTATTTTGTCCGTATGTGTGTTAGCATATCAAAAGAATAAAAACGGCCCTATAGTTCATCAGCGTCAGAATATTATAAAACTCCAAATCCTTCTTGCGATATGTGTGTATGTATTGGATATGAAAGTTCATGCATGTGTGTGAGAGAGAGAGTGAGGAATGCGTGTATGAGTGCGCGCGCGTGCTCACTGAATCACTCACTCACGCACGTACGCATGTCATGAGGTTAAATTCTGACCAATTTAATTCCGTGCAGTTCATATTAGGATAAATTAAAATAATTTTAACTAATGACAACAGTATTTTAAATTGGAAATTACTTAGCGGAAAGTGATCGCATTAAGCTCGGTAAAAAATCATTTTGAAGATAACACTATTCCCATATAGCATGTAATATTGCAATGAAATTACAATATTGCAGTAATATTACAACTTGCAATGCAATATTACATAAATACTATTAAAATATTACATTGCAATATATCACAATGTAATATTGCAATAATTTTGTTGAGATATTACAATATGATATATCATTCTATAATATTACTATAATGTCGTCTAAATATTGCAATGTGATACATTGCAATGCAATATTATCACAATATCGCACAAATATTGCAATATGATATATCGCACTAAAATATTACTGCAATATCATTTAAATATTGCAGTACGACATACCGCAAAGCAATATTACCACAATATCGTTCAACTATTGCAATGTGATATCACATTGTACTACTGCAATATCATTCAATGGTTGCAATATGATACTGCATTGTAATATTACAGCAATATCGTTCAATTATTACTGCAGTTTATCGCATTGCAATATCACTGCAACAACGATGAAATGTTACAATGCATTTTATCGCAGTGCCATCTTTCTAAGATATGAATAATATTATGTTTTAATTTTTGTTTATTACTGAATAAATATTAAATATTAAATGTAAAAAAATTAAGAATATAGATTGAACATAACTCACAATGGATACAAATAAACTGTTGATGTTTTATATCTTATTTGAAATATAATGCTAAGCAATATAATATGTTAGCAATTAGATAATAAAAGTAGAATAATTACTGAAATAATTGTATATTTTTAAAGCAACGTGTAAGTAATATTTCTCTAAATTTATTGAATTGTAACATTGCAATGTTTTCTACAAAATATTTTTCAATACTGTTGTAATATATTCAATAAAATAAAAAAAATTTCAATATTACAGCATTATTGCTGCAATTTTTGTTATATTGCGCACTATTAAAATATTGCTACAATATTGTTGCAATATTTCATGCTAAAAGTAAATACGCGGCTCAGTCACAAGAGGGATACGTTACTCGTAAGAAGAAAACGTCCAGCAGTTCGATAAAAAGGAATACGCAAATCGAATATGCGTGTCTTCTGGAGATTCTCAATCTTTTTTGGAAGTGCTTTTTAGGCTTTCGAATGTTTTTTTCATCATGACTTCATCATACGTACTTTAGAGTGTAATATTAAGCAATAATACTTTAGCAATTAATAAAACTGGATTAATTATTGTAATATATCATAATATTGCAGCAATAAGGCAGAAACATAAGGTAGAAATATTATTGCGTTAAATTTTTTGAGGATATTTATTATTGTAGTGATATTTATATTATACAATATTACTGCACACACACAATACTACTACAGTACATAGAAATACTATCACAATATTGCAAAATATAAGCATAATATGTAGAAATATTGTCTAATATTACAGTAATATTACAAAAATATCGCAAAAATATTACTGCAATGAATTTGCCACGGACATTTAATATTGCAGCGATATTTATAAAATATTACTGACATATTTCCATGTAATATTACAGCCAATTTGTAATATCATTGCAAGATTACTACAATATTACTGTGTGGGTTTTTTCCTGCTAGAATAATGATCTTTGATTATTAATTTTACATCTTCTTACTTTATCTGCTAAATAACTTTGTTATTCTTCCAAATTTTGTTTCACTAGAATAATATTATTTTGAATGCACTGAAAAAAATTTTGGTTATTTTTGATCCAATGAATGATCGTTAATCAATGTCCGACTTAATGTAGTTAATTTATTGATACAATAACTAGATTTATTTATATAACTATGTATACATTCTTGCAATGAATTCTAGTAATAGTTTTATAATCTGAATCATTATGAGAATTCATGGAACCAATTTTCATTATTTTTTTCATAATTCAATGAATATTTTATTGTATTTACATATAGTTTTGGTTTAGTATAGTAATATTTTGTAATATCTTGTTAATATATTTGTAGTTTTTGTTTTACATATTATTATTTATATCCCTGGCGGAAAAAAAATTTTTACGAAAAAATACACAGATTGAGACAGATTGAGAAGATTTTAGAAATTCTTAATTTTTCGTAGATATTCGTGGGACGTAGAGTGAGGTTTGTTTGTCTTAGAAATTCTTGGTTTTTCGTAATATTATTATAGTATTTTCATAATTTCGTAGATATTTGTAATGGAACATAGAATGGCATTGTTTGAAGGCGGAGGATTTTTAGGTTTTTTTTAAGGAAATGCCGCTCTACATCCCACTACGAATACATTATATATAAAAAACTAATAATTTCTAAGATCTTGTCTCAATGTATATAGGTTTTAAATCTTTTCCGCCATGGATGATTAGATCTCATAATAATTAATAATTAATAAATAATTATCTCATAAATGTATAAATTGTCCTGTTAAAAATGTATTAACGAGAATGTAAATTGTCATCAATTTTACATCTTCTTACTTTGTTATCTTACTTATATTGTTATCTTACTTGTATTCTTACTTTGTTACCAAATAACTTCGTTATTCTTCCAAGTTTGTTTTACTGAATAGAGTATATTTTGTTAGTATTTTTTGTTTGTATTTTTTTTACTTTGCATGTCATTATTTACACGTTTGTAATTATTAAATCACATAATAATAAATAGTTACATGTTACGTCTTGACGACTCCACGATTCTTTTCTTTCGTGAAGAAAATCCGTTTTTCTCTCAAATGCGAATAACGGGGTCAGTAGCACGGCGAATCAAATATTAATTTTTGGAAAATAATTATTAGTATTCGATTGAAAGTACGTATAGTAACCCTATGATTCACAGATAAGCCCGATCACATTTTCTGATTCATATATAAAACGGAAACACTCTAATCACTCCTATCTTTTGAAATAATTGAGAAACCTTTGAAAAAAGAAATGAATTACCCATCCAAAATCTAAGTACCGAATTGCATCATATCCTTGAGTGACTGATTGACTTTTCCGAAGGACCATATATATATGGTCCTTCGGAAAAGTCAATCAGTCACTCAGTAATACACCACCAGTTCCGCTGTAATTCCGAAACCATAATGCGTGAAGATTGGCCGTAATAAACATCTTTCTTAAGCCAGTCTCCCTCAACCTTCAAGACCAACTTCATCGGGGGCCAGCACTACCAACCCATCTTCCGATCCGATCACCTGAGGAATTCATTGCCGTTGCCCTTCCGTTCAACCTCACAGATAATGAGTAATTAATTCCCCAATACATCAGAAACATTTTTAGTACAAAACGAATCATCACAGAAATTTCTGTTTTTCTACTGCCCGTTTCCTGTCTCTCTCATAAAACCATTCTTTTCTTTTCATATTTGTTCGAAACGCAATATTACTGGAATGTTTCGAGCAGGCACTCATTTCTTTTGATTACATGAAGCGGTAAAACGCTTCTCGTAATTTTTTCTCTATTGCGATTACTCAAAGCGGTAAAGCGTTTTGAGTAGTTACTTTTCTTTACCATTTCACCTTTTACTTGGAGTGATAGAACGCTTCAAGTAATTCATTCTTATTCTTCCTATTACATGAAGCGGTAAAACGCTTCTCGTGATTATTTGAAGCGGTAAAGCGCTTCGAGTGATTACATTTCCTTATTATTCTTGATAATTGAAGCAGTAAAACGCTTCGAGTGATTCATATTCATTCTTTCCAATTCCATGAACCGAAAAACGCTCTTGTATATTCTCTCTCTCTCTCTCTCTCTCTCTCTCTCTCTTTCTTGAAAATTATTTAGAGCAGTAAAACGCTTTGAGTAATTTACTCATTTCTCGGTTTCTATTATCACTCAAAGCGATAAGACGCATCGAGTAATTCAAATCTCCTCATTCATTCATTTTTATTTTTTCTTCTATTCCCTTTTCCTCACTTATTTCCTTCCAATGCAAATACTCTTCGTTAATTTCGATATCATAACTCCTTGAACTAAAAAGGGAAATTTCTAACGTAGATGGTAAAGCGCAATCGCCATCGGGCGGATCGAAGGAAGCGAGCTAAGATCGAGGCACTTAAAAAAAAGGGGATTCCGATAATCGAATCGTGAAAATTCAGTCGGGAACTTTCAATTCCAAAGAGGATATATATATATATATCTTTGGACTTGAATATATATATATATATATATATATATATCTTTGGACTTGAATATATATATATATATATATATATATATATACACAGTGCGACAAATATGTTCCCGGACACGAAATATCTCAGCAACCAGTGGCGACATCTGTGCGTTCAAACATGCATTTTAAAGGTTGAACATTTTGCTATCATCTGTCAAAGTTTCATTCATTTTGGTTGACATATAACGAAGATATGACAGTTCATGTTAAACAAGATTTTGGTCGAGGTAGAAATTTTAATATGGAACGAAGAGTTTTAAAGCGATTGATCGAAGTTTTAAAGCGATTGATGGGCAGAATTCATCGTATTCGCCCCGAATATCGTGATCCAGAAGATTGGTCTTTGTTGCATGATAATGCACCGAGTCACACTTCATTGATTGTCCGTCAATTGGCTCGACGTCCGTCGTTTGGCTCGAAATCGTGTCTCTGTGTTAAACCATCCACCGTATTCACCTGATTTGGCCCCCTGCGACTTCTCATTATTCCCAAAATTGAAATTGAAATTGAAAGGACGCTTTTTTGATGACATTCCGACCATCCAATCAGCTTCTACACAGGCACTAGAGGCAATTCCGCAAACTGAGCTAGAACATGCATTTAAATCACTATTGAATCGCTGTAACAAGTGTATTGAAGCCAGAGGAGAATATTTTGAATAATAAAACCAAAAAATATACATATTTGTTGTTTCAATTATGATTTTCAGACCCTATCCGGAAACATATTTGTCGCACTGTGTATATATAGATACAAATAAACGTAACCAAGTATCTTTGTAAAACAATAGGACAGTGATTATCATTTATTTCGCCGCCCTTCTGATTCGCTGCGTCTTGACAAAGATCGTACAGGTCCAATCCTTGGTCAAAAGGATTAAGTTCCTTGATCTAAAAGAGGGCCGACGGATGCACAATCTCAGATTGGGTAATAGCGTCGCGTATTGACATTGACCCACATCTGGGACATAATCAAGCGCGTCCGACTTGTGGCACTGCCTCAGAGCGATAACCACAAGAGCGGTGTCAGTTGCGTCTTTCAGTTTGGCCTCCTCCTAATTCTTTCTTCATCGAAATAAAAGAATCTTGAGGCTTGAACGTAACATACAATATAGAAGCAAATAATAACTTAATAATTAACTATATTTAAAAAAGGAACATTCAGTCAAAACGCAGATTATTACAGCAATATTATATATTTAAAGTTATTATTACAAATTTATAAATTTTTATTCGGCCTTCTTCAGTATCTTCTGATATATAATGTTCTAATATACAATAATAAAAAATTTCCAGTCAATTAAAAATAAACATAAAAAGTTTAAAGGTAAGTTTAACTCAGTCATAATAGTATTCGATGATCAAGTAATATACATTAAGTGTATGCAACTAATATGTGTTCTTGTGAAATAGATGATTTTTGTGTTGATATTACAATCTTGATTTGCTCATTTCATTATAGTATAGTACAAAATTTCCGAGTTGTAATTTGAATTTACAAAATTAACTTGTATAAACTTTTTTATATGATTATTTTTATTATATTAACACATTGGTTACGAGTACATACCTGTACTCGTATGCGAAAAGAATTATAACTCTCCAATGACAATTTTTCACAATTTAATAATTTATGCGTTATATATTTAATAATAATTTTTTTGAATTTATTAGGGAAAATTTCGGTGTCAGTACTTGCCACAATTTAAAAATATATGAAATTAATGAAAATGAATATTAATACAAGACTAAAAATTGATTTTCTAAAAACTTGAATAAAAGAATAATTAACACCACATCATTTATGTAAATTTATGTCTTACAAAACTAACTTTTATAATAAATCTTCAGACCAAAAGATAGATAGAATTAAACAAAATTTTATTCAAAAATAAATTATATGTTTTACAAACATATAAAATATGAATTTTTTAACTTATATAGACTTACTAATAATTCAATATCAACTAATGTATGTGATGCGTTTTTTTCGCCAACAAGAATTTAATTTCAATAAATTATTGTACCAGAAAAATATAAGAATAAACAAAAAAAATTGAAAATTTAAGACATTAGTGTATTTTTTATTATAGAAGAAATAAAATTAAACAAATTAACTATATAATATTATAACTATATAATATTATAACATTCTTTACGTAACAAAAGAAACTCTGATTTCATTCCTTCAAAAGTCGAGATTTCAGATCGAAGTATGTTGTCATCAAATCAAGAAACATTACATCATATAAACGTTAGTCCAGAAAAATTTGAATTGAACAATAAACAAAACATAAATAATAACTAGATTATAAAGTTCAGCAATATTGAAATTCCAGATAATGTTAAATCATTATTATAATTAGGTCATGGATTTAATTTGCCTAATAATATAATGAATAAAGAAAAGATAACCATTTGAATTTATCAAACATATTGAATGTAACTTGATTAAAACGGATGACAAAACACGAAATTAGAAATGAATCTATTTTAATTTTAAATACAATACAATTGTTTAATTCTCCTATGGAAAATGATGTAACATTAAAGAATTCGGACAAAGAAACAATAAGTTTCATTTCAGAATATCCTGATATCCTGATTACACAAGCGGATAAAAGTAACACAATAGTAATTTTAAATTTAGACGATTATAAGAACAAAATGATATATTATTTAACACAGACACTTACACAATGATTAAAAAAGATGCGACTAACAAAACGACGGAAATACGCACACTTACGAGAAAATCAAAGAATACAGATCCAGACACATATAAAAAAATTTATATAGATCAGATGGAAATTTGTCCTTGCCTAAAATACATAAAGAAGGCAATCCGTTAAGATTAATAGTAAGTTATACAAATAGTCCTATTTATTCGTTGGCAAGATACATAAAAGATATTATAGACAATAATATTAAAAAAAGTTTCAGTCATGTTAAAAATAATTTCGAATTTGTGAATAAACTTAATGGAATGCTATAAGATCCGAATTACAAAATTGTATCGTTTGACGTGGTCGATGTATACAAATATATCCATAGACTTAGCTATTATGGTATAAGTATTAAAAAACGATGGAGTCCTCTTAGTAATCATATCAAAATTCCTCTAAATAAGTTCACAATAGCAGTTTCTCTTAATCTGAATTCAATCTTTTTCAAATTTAATAATACTATTGTTACGTCTAAATTCCGGAAGAAGGTTTAGAAAAAGAGGGAATAAGAAGGATGGAGTGGAAGGACGTTAGAGTAAACGCTTAGTCTCGCACGCATCCGCGTGGAAGAGGATGGAGCGAGTCGAACGCACCTAGGTGATTCCAAAACATAGCCCAACGTCTCGATAAAACGCTATGACTCAAGTTTCAAGAATTGTGCGATCATGGATTCCATTTTGGATCAAGGAATTTAATCCCTTTAACCCGGAAAGAAGAAAAGAAGCGACACCTTTTTTTTGGTTTTGCAAATGTTGCGTTCTCACACCCCAACATTTGTCTAAGGCTGGGGGTGTTACGTCCTACAGATTACGTCACGATTTTTTTATCTTCGCCGCGATTATGGTGGGCGTCTACGAGACCCGAGCGGCGTCTTCTGATAACGGACTGACAGAATTGAAAAAGGGATCGGACAGGCGCCGCGAAAACTCGTAAACGTCAATCAACCCGGAAAGAATAATAACCTTAATGTAGGCCCGAAAAGAGACAAGATTGCAAAGACATTATAAATGTATCGAACTCACGCAGTAGTAAAAATCTAGGCTTTATCATCCGAGACTGACTAACAATTTTATCTTAAAAAATAGGCGCCATATCGCACTTAAAAAAATCGTAAACGCATAGAATAACTTCCAACAGGAGCGTTATCTGAAACCAAACTCGCAACTGACAATGGTAGCATGGTAACCATCTGCTTTTCTAGTCATATTTTCCGCGAGAATAACAAAATTCGTCATCCGTCTCGGAGCAATCTTGGCTCTTTAAGGAAAACCATAAATCACTTTCTCTTCTTCTCAAAACTACTCTATGTATTTTAGATCAACCACGATAAAACGTTATAAAAATCGTAAATCTCGCGTGACATTACAACTAACATTAGTATCCTAGACAAAGAGCTCAACACCCTTTTTTCGGAGTATAAATAGAGGTTTTGCGGAAGCACAGAGCGTCAGTACAGAACTTTAAAACCATTCAGTCCACATCAGTGGAGTTCGCGCTTAGTTACACGGACAGTCCGAAAATCGTTATAATCCGCGCTAATCACGCCAGTTCGATCCCGTCCGAGTGTGAACTTGTAAAATTGGCAACTGAAGTTAGCCATACGCCACGGCGACTGCCCTTCAGACGCTCTTCGCTGACGACGGATCTCCTTGGCCACTCGCCTAGAACCTACCCGATATCTTGGGGACAACTAATAAGTAAGTCGTAATTATTTACAGTCCACCCCGCGTTTCCCCGCATGGGAAAAAGCTCATTGTGAATGAATACATATACTCGCGTTTCAAAAGAACGTACTTCAATTTTAACTCGTCGGTTCGTAGTGCGTACTATCAAGAAACGCGGACGACCCCCCTATAACCGGAGGAGTAGGCGGAACCGTTCCCCAGGGCCACCCACAATCGCGCCGGCACAATCGACTGTCGAACAATTCACAGAAATCTCCTATTCACCAACGCAACCGTTGGACCTCACCTCTTCTCCTGTTATCGACCTCGATATCCAAAAAATCCTTGGTTATTCCCCTCCTCCTCTCGAGCAACGATTCCTTCCCCCCCCTCCTCTCGAGCAACGATTCCTTCCCTCTCCTCCTCTCGAGCAACGATTTTCTCCCCCTCCTCCTTACGAACAAAGATTCCCATTCCCTCTTCCTCCTTCGGATCAACTCCCGCCCCTCCCGACTAAATTCCGAGCCGATCAACCGGGATCGGATGTTCCGGTTCTATATGTCCCCCTCCGACGAAGGGGACAGATTAGTGACCGTGTATGTCCCCGGAAATCCAGCACCTTACACCGTGCTTTTTAAACACCTCATCCCGATGTGTTCCTGCAATACGTTCCTCGCCCCCCGTACCCGCTAACCCTTTCTCCTCCACACACACACACACACACACACACACACACANACATCACCCCTCGCATTCACTTCCCTCGAATACCTGAGATCGCACGAAGTCCAGTCCCGAGTCAAAGGGATTAAGTTCCTTGACCGAAAAAGTAGGACCGACGTTCGCACTGTCCAGCAGAACAGGTGTCATAGCGTCCCTTCGGACGTTGACCCACATTCCAGGACTTAAAAGGTGCGTACGACTCACAGGTATTCGCCTCCGCGCGTATACCTGTGAGATTGAGTCTAACCGTCCTTCCATACCCTCTCCATTCTCCCTTATTGTCTCTTTGACCAAATTTCAAGGGTTTAGACGTAACAGACCAAATGAATTTTTGGAGACCCCGGAGAGATTATAAGTGCGATCTTAGGAGACGGGAATGAATACGAGAAATTCTGGCAACAAATCTGAAGTGGAAAGCTTTTATAAAACTGCTATAGAAAATCTGAATAAGTTAAAGTCGAGTACACAAAACACATTACACACCTCCACCCCTCTCAAATCCTCCGAATTTGAATCTGAAACGGCGGATTTCTCTTTGAACGAATCAGAGATTTCAAATAATTCTAAGATCCTTGTGTTTGACGGTGTGTTCCGCCGACTCAGAGGATATTATCGCTCAACCTGCGCGCGAATTCGGTGGTATAACGTCTGAAAATAAACATAGAACAATTGTGGCTATCCCCAAATCGGAGGGACCTGACAAAACCATGACGCACCAAAATTTATTTGCTACCTTAAAATACGCTGTCGAGGCCATACCTTTTTTCGACGGCAAAAACATCCCTTTAAACAATTTTATCGAAGGATGCGAGGAAGCAAAATCCATGTTACCGGATGAAGCCGAATCGCAATNATTATAAGAACAAGAATTGTGGGAGAAGCGCGCCGCACTATACAAGATCAAGACTTTAACAGTGTAGCACAATTAACTAAATATTTAAAACAAGTTTATGGCGTCTCAAAAAATATATATCAATTGCAAGGCGAGTTAGGCTAAATTTATCAAAAGAACGAAGAAGACGTAATCACATACGCGAATCGGGTAAAGATTTTAGGAAANGACTAAATTCCGAGCCGATCAACCGGGATCGGATGTTCCGGTTCTATATGTCCCCCTCCGACGAAGGGGACAGATTAGTGACCGTGTATGTCCCCGGAAATCCAGCACCTTACACCGTGCTTTTTAAACACCTCATCCCGATGTGTTCCTGCAATACGTTCCTCGCCCCCCGTACCCGCTAACCCTTTCTCCTCCACACACACACACACACACACACACACACACA
>JAANIC010004708.1:503694-523163 GCA_017607545.1 Acromyrmex charruanus
CACACACACACACACACACACACACACACACACACACACACACACACACACACACACACACACATGCACCTATTAGTCAGTTATAGATAGTATATATTTTTTATGTAAAGAGAAGTTTATAATGTACAAAACCCTTTGTTTATTATTATTTTTCATTTTATTAATAAATGTAACTTAAGATATTTCCCTGTCTTTTATTGACATCACCCCTCGCATTCACTTCCCTCGAATACCTGAGATCGCACGAGGTCCAGTCCCGAGTCAAAGGGATTAAGTTCTTTGACCGAAAAAGTAGGACCGACGTTCGCACTGTCCAGCAGAACAGGTGTCATAGCGTCCCTTCGGACGTTGACCCACATTCCGGGACTTAAAAGGTGCGTACGACTCACAGGTGTTCGCCTCCGCGCGTATACCTGTAAGATTGAGTCTAACCGTCCTTCCATACCCTCTCCATTCTCCCTTATTGTCTCTTTGACCAAATTTCAAGGGTTTGGACGTAACAGTATTGTCTCTTGTTATTTAACTCTAATGATATATATCATTCGTATAAAAGATTTAATATCAACAAAATTGGCGCCAAGTTAAATTCCATGTAATTCGGATATCAAATTATTGGGTTGTCCAGAAAGTCCGTGCGGATTTCTCAATACATGGCGTTCAAAGGCAAATTCGAGAAAGTTATTTCAATGTGATGTGTCAGATGCGTTGATACTTTGATAAGTGACACTTCAACGCATGTTTAGTGATATTAGTTATCACAATCAAATGAAGACATTCCTCTTGGCATCCGTTTGAAAATGGAAGGAAATAACGTGTTTTTTCAGTGCATTAAGCTTTTTTATTTTCGTAAAAGTAAGAATGTGACACAAATTCGAAAAAAAATATGTGCTGTGTATGGAGAGGACGCTGTAAGCGAACACATGTACCAGAAGTGATTTGCTAAATTTCGTTCAGGAGAAATAAATATTGAAGATCCTCGTTCTGGTCGGCCAGTTACCACGGATGTCAACCAAATAACATCTTTAATCAATTCTGATCCGCAATTACAGTTCGCAGCGAGATTAAAAATTGGCAAGTCAACTGTTTCCGAACATTTAAGCAAATTTCAAAATGATAAAGAAGCTCGATGTTTCGGTGCCGCACGAGTTAACTGAAAAATATCGTATTGATCGCATTTCCATCAGCGATTTGCTACAAACGCAACGAATACGATCCAATTTGAAACAAATCGTAACAGGCGACGAGAAATGGATCATTTATAATAACATCGAGCGGAAAAGGTCGTGGAGCAAGCGAGGTAAACCGGCATTAACCATTTCGAAGCTCGGTTTACATCAGAAGAAAATTATGCTCTGCACTTGGTGGCATTGGAAAGGAATAGTATATAATACTATGAGTTACTACCAGATAATCAAACGATCAATTCGAAAAAGTATTGTTTGCAGTTGGATCAATTAAAGATAGAAATCGACAAAAAGTGTCCGAAATTAATCAATAGGAAGGGCGTCGTTTTTCATTTATGATATCGTCAGACCTCATACAAGTTTGCAGACTTGGCAAAAATTATTAGAGTTTGACTGAGATGTTTTGCCACATCCACCATATTCTCCTAATATTGCATTCTTCTGATTATCATTTATTTCGGTCGCTGTAAAATTCCTTTAATAATTTGAAATTTACTTCTTTGGAATGCCTCAAAAACTACTTGGACAGCTTCTTCGCCGAAAAAAAGGACTTCTACGAGAGAGGAATTCTGAAATTACCTGAAATATGGGAAAGTATTATGCAAAATAATGGTGCATACGTTATAGATTAAAATTATTTTTAACTAAAATAATCTCTCATTCGAATTTTACTTGAAAATGCGCACGGACTTTCCGGACAACCCAATATATAAATAATATTAACTTTAATGATATGTACCATTCCTTTAAAAGATTTGATATCAAAAACTAGCGCAAAATTAAATTCCAATTCTTTATACCATGCCAAATCAAATAAATAATGAATATTAATCTAATGTATCATTTGTATAAAAGAATTGATATCAACAACTGTGGCGCCAGGTTAAATTCTACTATCAAAATCAAAAGTAAAACCCAAGTGATACTATCTTTATTATTATTTACTTAATCCAAATCATACTATCTTTAATTTTTGAAATAAAACCTAAGTATACGTATATCATACTGAAGGTCTTCCAATCCAAATGGTTTAAATTCCTCCTAAATGAAATTATTATATCACAATTCATTCAAAGACATTTTTTCTCTTCCAACTAAAGTAGTGGTTATTTAATTCTTCTTCAAAATATTATACAAAATATTATCGCAAAATGCGTTACCTTGCTCAATTTAAGTGTTATCAAAAAAATCAAAGAGTTAACTATATAAAACGAAAAAATTTAATTTAAATAGAAAAATTTTTCATGTAAAAACACTTGGCGCTGCTATATTTCGATGTAATAACATAGTAGTAAACTATGAATGTAATATTTAGAAAAATAAGAAAAATAAAAATGTAATATTTAGAAAAATAACAAACACAAGAAGCATATTGATAAGAAAAATTAGATAATAATACTTGAAAATAAGAAAAGTTTCGTAAAAAAGGCCTCATACATAATAATAATTAGATAATAATATTACTTGTGTTTATTACATAATAATAATTTACCATTTAAATACTTCAGAATGGATATATAATAGTTCCTGACAGACTTGGGAAATTGTTCGTTGCAGTTAAACAAAGATGTAAACTATACGTGAATTTGACAGTCCCAAATTTTGTTCCAAACATCCTTCCATAAATTCCATTTGAGAAAAATCTTTTTGACGTTTTCTGGATTCATTAATAAGAGGTTTTACAATTTGCTCAAAATTGTAATCTCTGTGTAACTCTTAACTTTTTCATCTGGACATGCTTCGAGCCAAATATCAGACATTAGTGGCATCAATAAATTTACATATTTTACAAATTCTTCTATAAGTAAGGTTTCTTTCTCACTCATTATCTATCAAGATTATATCTTCATCAAGATTAATTTCACAAAATTGAGTCGCATTATCGCTATAAACTGGAATATATTTTTTCGTTTTCACAAATGGAGGCATAATCGATGGTGTACCTATACAAAGTTTCCTGTAGTTAACAAATTTACATTAGTACTTTTGGAATGTAATGTTGTCATTAATTGTGCCACAGGGCTACCTTCATTATGTAACCTGCATATCATAAATTAGGTAATATTTTATAACTATTTTTCGCCAATGTACTATTACAATTTTGTACAAGCACATCTAAGAAAAGTAGAGAATCTTCTTTCACACGTGAATCAATATGTGTCATTGCACAGCTCAGATACGATATTATATAATTTTACGCAAAGATGTCAACTGTTCATTATAAGGCCAAGAATGAAATTAAGTGCATGAAAAATGTATTGCTCTGCCTCGTAAACGAGTTATTGTTAAAGTTGACAGATATCCAGATTAGGAAATCTATTGCATCGATGACATAGACAGTTAAACAAATTTTCTGCTTTACGGACAAATATTTAATCAAGACAAATACTCTGCTGTAAAAATAAAAATTATATAGAAAATAATTTGTATTCTTAAAGCAAAAAATATGTTCTTAAAGCAGAGAATTTGTGTAACTGAAGCAGAAAATACTTATTCTAGCTTCAATTACATGTTCTCATGTTCTTCTATGCCTATCGATATGACAAATTTCCTAACTTAAATATCATCAACTTTAACGATTAATATCTCGGTCCACGGGTTAAAGCGATACATTTTAAATCCAAGAGAACATAAAAGGGCAACATAAAAATTATAATTCGATCGTATATATCTATCACACCCACAATTAAAAAAAAATAATATTTCTAATATGATAAAAATTTTAACGAATAATAATTACACCTTGGATTTCGTTTTTAACATAATAAACAACAGAATAAAATCGCTTTCCAACAAATATAATTCAGAAAATAACATACATGACAACAGTAAAAATATTAGGTGTACAACTTTATTTCCGCCGTTTTCCTATAGATGGCTTTAGCGGTAAGTGGTGGTCGAAATAAATAGATCATAGACGTCATACAATAAACTTGGGTATCTGTCAACATAACCCCATAGAAACATTAGTCGATTTGTGTCTGCATCATAAAGTTATTCTCGATTGAAAATGTCAGCCAAAAATTACGAGCCAAATTTTCGTCATTTGCGGGAAGTTTTAATTTTCTGCTTCAATATGAAGAAATTTGCGGCTGAGGCTCATCGAATGCTTTCAAATACTTATAGTGAGGCCGCTATTAATGAAAGAACGTGTCGTGAGTGATTTCAACGCTTCAAGAACGGTGATTTTGATGTCGAAGACCGACATAGCGGTGGAAGAGAGAAGGTTTTCGAAGATGCAGAATTGAAGGCATTACTTGATCAAGTCAAAATCAAGAAGAATTGGCACGATCATTGGGAGTGACTCAACAAGCCATTTCAAAACGCCTCAAAGTCATGGGAATGATTCAGAAGCAAGGAAATTGGGTGCCGCACGAGTTGAAGCCGAGAGATGATGAACGGCGTTTGTTTGCTTGTGAATAGCTGCTTGAAAGGCAAAGACGGAAGGGATTTCTGCATCGCATTGTGACTGGGGACGAAAAATTCATTACGATAACCCCAAGCGCAGAAAATCATGGGGAGTTCCCGGCCATGCTTCCACGTCGACGGTCAATATTCACGGCTCCAAGGTCATGCTCTATATTTGATGGGACCAGCTCGGCGTAGTGTATTATGAGCTGTTAAAACCGACTGAAACAATCACAGGTGACCAGTATCGAACGCAATTGATGCGTTTGAGCCGAGTGTTGGAAGCGCGCTTTCAATACCGTTGACATAGAGGGCGAGACGCGTGTTACCGATCGAGGAGCGAGTTAGAGGAAGGTACCGGAAGGGCCACGTGTGAACGGAAGAAGACGAGATCGGATTACGAGCTGAGCGAATGCTATCCGTTCCCGCCAATAGAACTTTTGCCTTTTTACTGCCATTGTTACTACGAATAATCCGAGCCGCATGCTCTCAATGTTTTGCAATAAAGTAGCGTGTTTGTGTAAAATACGAAGAAGTGTCTAATATTATTGAGATCCTTACGATCCCGAAACCGCGGCTGCAACATTCTGACGACCGTGACAGGACTGAGTAATTTCGTTGTAGCTGTTTTAGCAAGCAGAGATCGTAAGAAAGAAATCCGTAGACATGGAACAAGTAAAGCTAACTCTAAGAATAACACGATCCGCTTTTACGAGAGTGTACGCTTCTTTCTGACTGAGCAGTCGAAGGAATCACCGGACATAACCTCATTGCAAGTCAGCTTCGAGTTGCTACGAGACAAAACGAGTGAGCTTAATGGGAGCTGCAGACCTTGATGATTGAAGCGGGAGAGCCTGAAGAAGCCATTGGAAGAGAGGCACAACACGCAGATGAGTATGCCACGAAATACCATCAAGCAAAGGTCGGGCTAACCTATCTATTAGAGCGGAAGAATGAACTCGAAACGCCGACACCGGTTCCGCTGCAACGGACTACCACGACAACACAGGAAAGTATACGCGCATTAAAATTGACGAAAATTGAATTAAGAAAATTTGGCGGTGATATCAAAGATTGGCTTCCGTTTTGGAGTAATTTTAAGAAAATTCACGAAGACGCGACGTTATCGAAGGAAGATAAATTGCAATATTTAGTACAGTCTATGGTAAAAAATTCGCGCGCGTTTGAAGTAGTGAATAGTTTTCCACTAACGGCCGGTAATTATGGGAAGGCTATACACAGCCTCGAATCTCGATTCGGCAAAAAAGACTTATTGATTGAATATTATGTGCGCGAGCTTTTAAAGTTAGTCTTAAGTAAGAATAAAAGCATGTCGCTCACAATCACTTATGATAAATTAGAGACGCATATACGAGCACTTGAAACTTTAGGCGTGACAACAGAAATGTGCGCAGCAATGTTGCTTCCTTTAGTAGAATCCTCACTACCTGAAGAGACCTTACATATAACGAACAAGGGCTCAATTAATTCCTCATTCTGACGCGTCTGTTATAAATGTTACTGCAAAAGATCGTCTTACTAGTCTAATGACTTTTCTAGGAAGAGAGGTCGAGAGTGAGGAACGTATTCAAATGGCAAAAACATGCTTCGAGAGCAACGATTTCCAGATGACAAAGGACAAAAATAAAAGGAAATCAAAGAGTGAACGAGATCCAGAGATAGCGACAGCGTCTAGCTTACTATCGGCGAAAGAAGCAAAGCCGCAGCAATGTATATTTTGTGGAGCTAATCATGACAGCTTGAGTTGTGAAACGGCCAGAAGTATGGACTTAGAGAAGAGAATCTAAGCTGTAAAAAACAAGCAGGGTTGTTTTAATTGTTTGAAAGTAGGGCACAGTTATAAAAGATGCCGTAACAAAATAAAATGCCCTTGGTGCAGCAAAGAACATTGCCTGCTGATGTGTAGAAACCTGTCGAGCAAGGACGAGGCAAAGCAAGCGGATGAGAAGAAACCGAAAGAACCAGCTTTTCACGAGGGAAACAGTTGTCTCGCTAATGTCTCTTCGAATGCAAAAATGTTCCTGCCTACACTAAAAGTCAAGATGCGAAGTCCAAAAGGCTTGGTGAATGTTCGCGCCGTCATAGATACTGGCTCGCATAGATCTTATGTTTTGGAAAAGGTAGCCAGAGAGCTTGGATACGAGATTGAGAGCGAACAGACGATGGTACACTTGTTGTTTGGAGGAACTAAAACCAAACCTCAGAGACACAAAACTTGTCGGATCTACATCGGCAATTTAGATGGAACATACAAATGCGACTTCGTAATTTTGCAACAAAACATTATCTGCCAGGACGCCTCTTGTAGGATCGATGATACATGGATATACTTGAGAAAAAGGACATACTCGTTTGAGTGACATCGGTGAACGTCAAGAATCTATTTCACTATTGATTGGAGCTGATGTTGCTGGCAAGATATTCACAGGAAAGGTCCTACAGATAAATCAAGGAATAACAGCTCTAGAAACTAAGCTTGGATGGACAATCTTAGGAATATAGACGATGACAGCGGCACCAATACTACGCTGACGATTATGTCAATGTTCACTCAAGAAACCATCAGACTTATGAAGACTCGACGTCTTGGGTATCACGGATCCTATTGAGAGTGTTACTAAAGAGGCACATCAAGCTGAAATAAAGACCTCATTTCAAGAGACAACGAAAATCGACAACGAAAGTCGATACGAAGTTCTTCTGCCGTGGAAAGAGAATCATCCACCTTTACTATCGAGACGTAGCCGAAGATTAAGAAAAGACTAAAAGGCGTTACAAAGAGATTGCGACAAGAAGATTTATTTGACGACTACCAGGCTGTCTTTAATAATTGGCTCGAAGAACCGATTTATTGAAAGGGTACCTTAAAGTCGACCAAGAGAATTACTATCTTCCACATAGACCTGTAGTCAAGAAAAAAGGAACTACGAAGATACGCCCTGTTTTCGATGCGTCAGCAAAAGTCAAGGAATCGCTTTCGCTTAACCAATGCTTGGAGACTGGATCCAATCTTATAGAGCTTATTCCAGCATTGCTACACCGATTTCGAGAGAGGAAGATAGGGGTAACAGCTGATATTGCAAAAGCCTTCTTACAAATCGACGTCTCTCCGTCAGATAGGGGTGTTTTGAGATTCCTGTGGTGGAACGTTGACGAAGAAATAGAGATTTGTCGACATCGTCGAGTTGTTTTCGGATTAACAAGCAGCCCATTCCTTTTAGGGGCGGCGATTGAATTGCATATTAATAGAGCCTTAAACTCTACCATTTTGCCATATAAGAAAGCAGTTTACGAGAAACTGGCAAAATCCTTTTATGTCGATGATTGTGTTACTAGTGTCAATTCTTATTCTGATTTTGAAGTTTTCAGGAAAGAAGCCTGTTCCCTTTTGACTGAAGCCAAATTTGACTTAAGAGATTGGAAACACACTGGCAAGGATCCTGAGAGTCAGTCAACGGTGCTTGAACTTATATGGGACACCAAAAGAAATACTTTAACCGGAAACTGTTACCGGAATTTCCTACACTGACGATCACGGAGAAAATAACGAAGAGAGTCATCTTATCACAAGTACAGAAAGTTTACGACCCTCACAGATTCGTCTGTCCCATACTGTTAAAACCAAAATTACTATTGCAAGATCTGTGGAATAAAAACGTGGATTGGGACACAGAAATAGACGACGACATTAAGCACGAATTTCTTAAATGGGTTCAGCAACTAGGTCTCCTACGTATATTGAAGTTTCCACGATGGATTTTTGGAAAGGAGAGAGGTCCCGACTCACTGTCCTTTCATGTTTTTGTCGACGCCAGTAAAGACGCATACGCGGCGGTAATCTTCGTACGAGTTGAGTCAAGCATAAGAGTCGAGGTACATCTCGTAGAGGCTAAATCTAGAGTTGCACCCAAAGAGAAGAAGACCATATCTCGCCTTGAATTACTAGCAGCCTCCATTGGAGCTAGAATGATGCGATAAGGCTATGTAAAGGCTATGGATTATCAAGATATCAAGACCTATTTCTGGACTCGATGACCATTCTAACATGGATTCGACAAACAAGACAATGGGCAGTCTTTGTATGAAATCGTGTTCTGGAAATAAGGAGCCTTACGGATATTGAATCTTGGAGATATGTTCCTGGAGTGATGACCCAGCGGATTTACCCTCACGAGGTGATGCTAAGAAATTCCTTGAATTGAAATGGTGGGAGGGACTGGAATGGTTGAAACTACCTCCCAAAGAATGGCCCAAAGAGGAAGGAAAAATTGATGAAAACATAGTTAACTTAGAGTTACGCAAGACTTCCGGACGATGCAAAGAGACAATATTCCCTGATTCATACAACAATATTCAACTACTGTTGAAGAAATCGCTATGCTAACCTCCGTAGAACAAGGGCGAAGAGACAGTCCCCTGGTATTTGCAAAGACTTTCGATGTATTCCAAAATTCTGTGTACCAGCGCGTGGATATTAAGATTTGTGAATAATTGTCGAAGAATCCAAGTAAACAAAACTCAAGAGTTAACTGCCAAAGAAATTACTAAGGCAGAATTGCTTCTCTGTAGACTGGCACAGAAAGAATCATTCCTGGGAAGCAACGATTCACGATTATGAGGCTTAAATGTTTTCGAGGAGAATAGACTAATACGCACAAAGACCCAACACATGATCTCTAATCGTCAAGACACTTTTTCTTTCAGATGTCCCGTGGTGTTGGACTCAGCTCATTTATTGACGTTGAAAATTATCTTTCATATTCATCTGAAACTTAATCATGCTGGTATTGACATTCTGATAAATGGTTTACGCGAAAAGTTTTGGGTCCTGCAATGCCGTCGTACGGTACGTTCAGTCATAAGAAAATGCGTCGTTTGTTGTCGGTATGCATCGAAAACAATGAAAGCACCACCTGGTTGTTGCCTGAAGACAGAGTGAGAGATGCCGCAGCGTTTGAAGTGACAGATATCGATTACGCTGGACCACTTTTTTTGAGCGGTGGATTAAAGGCTTACATCTGTTTGTTTACTTGTGCAGTCCACCGTACAGTCCACTTGGAGTTGATTACATCTCTATCAATAGAGGAATTTCTGGAGGCCTTCAGAAGATTCATTGCACGTCGAGGAAGACCTACTGTAGTATATAGCGACAATGGGAAAAATTTTGTAGGGGCCAGGAATCTACTACAGAAGATTAATTGGCGGAAAATTTCCGCAATATTGTGCACTCAATGAGATAACATGATATTTTAATCCACCTTCAGCTGCCTGGTGGGAGCGATTTATCCGCCTCCTTAAGGATCTACTGAAGAGGACATTAAAGAGAACTTCCTTGAGCTATGAAGAGATGAACATGGTTCTATGCGATTGCGAGGCTACTATGAATTCAAGACCACTTACCTACTTGACAGAGGAAAATACTGAAATCACAGCGCTGACTCCAGCGATGTTCATCAGTGACATTCGAGAAAATGGCGTTCCAGATTTGGATCAAGTTTACAAGTCTCACTTTGCAAAGAGGATACGCTATCGTCAAAGATTGAAAGGAGAGTTCAGAAAGCGTTTCCGTATACAGTACCTGGGTCAGTTATCTAGACGAACTAAACCCAGCAATAGTTCCGCGTCCGTGGCTGTCGGAGACGTCGTGCTTATTGAAAACAATTTACAAAAGCGATTAGACTGGTCGCTCGCCGTCATTAGAGGAGTCTACCCCGGAAAAGATGGTTACGTGCGGTAAAACTGAAAACGAGCAAAGGTGAACTGGTTCGATCCATTCCAAAACTAATTCCCTTGGAAGTTGAACACTCCAGTCCTGAAGCTGATAAGTTTATCAGATCTACCACTACGACGTCGGAGACTACTAAGGGAAATGCAGCTAACACCCTCGAGGAGTCCGTAGTTATCCCTAGAGAGGAACCGAAATCGTTGGAAGAAACGAGCTTGAAGACCCGAAGAGGCCGTATCATCAAGAAACCGGACCGGTTCAGATACTAGAAATGTTTGTCATTTTATTTTTTTCATTTTTTTTTTAGATAGGTTGAGATGCTCCTACCAAGAAGTCACAACTCAAGGAGTTGTTGGAAGAGATGTTGGAAGCGCGCTCTCAATACCGTTGACATAGAGGGCGAGACGCGTGTTACCGGCCGAGAAGCGAGTTAGAGGAAGGTACCGGAAGGGCCGCGTGTGAACGGAAGAAGACGAGATCGGATCACGAGCTGAGCGAGTGCTGTCCGTTCCCGCCAATAGAACTTTTGCCTTTTTACTACCATTGTTACTACGAATAATCCGAGCGTATGCTTTCTAATGTTTTGCAATAAAGTAGCGTGTTCGTGTAAAATACGAAGAAGTGTCTAATATTATTGAGATCCTTACGATCCCGAAACCGTTATCGATCTTACGAAACCGCGGCTGCAACACCGAGCATTGAAAGACAAACGGCCGCAATACAACGAGAGACACGATAAGATGATTTTGCGCTATGACAATGCTCGACCCCATGCGAAAGTGATCAAGATATACTTGGAAACGTTGAAATGGGAAGTCCTACCCCACCCGCCGTATTCTCCCGCCGTTGCTCCCTTTGACTATCACTTTTTGCGATCAATGGCACACGGCCTGACTGACCAGCACTTCCGGTCTTATGAAGAAGTAAAAAATTGGATCGATTCGTGGATCGCCTCAAAAGATGACCAGTTTTTTTGACGCGGGATTCGTACGTTGCCCGAAAGATGGGAGAAAGTAGTGGCCAGCGATGGACAATACTTTGAATCATAAATGTATAATCAGTTTTTTACAATAAAGCCTCGAATTTCGGAAAAAAACGGCGAAAGCAAAGTTGTACACCTAATAGTTGTAATAATTACAGATCAAAAAGTTTTTTCACTGTCCCATATTTGAATAAATTATCTGTTTAAATGAAATGTTTAAAAGTATAGCTTACAATTTCGGATTTAGCGTTGCTTACAAACCTATAAATAAAATAGATAAATTTATCAAAACCGGAATAGATTAAAAAAAAATAAAAATTGTAATTTATAAAATAAATTGCTAGGAGTGTGATTCCTCTTACGTAGGTCAAACTAAAAGAAAATTAAAAACCCAAATCAAAGAACACAAAGCTGATATTAAAAAACTAATTAATTCTTTATCTATAGTATCTTGGCATCAATTAAATAATGAGCACGCTTTAGATTGAGACAATACTTTAATCTTAGACTCATCCTATTACAAAAAAATAATTTCCGAAATGATCCATATAAAGAAACAAAAATCAGGACTAAATGAGAAGAGCAATACCGGTCGATTACCAGAAATATATTTGTCTTTAATAAGCAAATGATCCTCCTTTCAAAACAGCCATCTCACTCCTCTAAATGTCCCTTTCTCATTCTCTCCTTCAAATATAAATACAGAGGAACAGAACACAGACAATTAACAAAATTCTGTTAACAAATAACTAATAAGAAAGTTTCTTCCATCCTTAAAAATAAAATTAAATTAAATTGTGATATTGTCTCTGAGCGTCTTAGGGTAATAACTATTTCAATCTCATCGCATTGCCTAAGAATAGACGACGTTTTTATTTTATTATATTGACACGCAATAGAAGAAACAAGTTATGTTTATCTATAATCTACATATATTATCAAGAGGAATATATGATTTTCGATTACAACATTCCTGCAACATTTATTCTAAATTGAACGAGTTTATTAACGATGCGATAGAGAACGAACTTTGATTTTTGTATATCTTAACTATATAATATTTCTACCGTTTTTGTTTATATTGATAATGATCCAACAGGGATCGAAACGTTTTGTTTTGTTAATTACCGGCAAATTAAAGTTTATATTTTAACTAGATGACATGTTTTATTTATTAACGGTTAAAATTTTTATTTTATAACGATTGTTTTAGACTCGTAGCTTTGTCTTTCTGTTTTTTAAAATTAAATTATTAAATTGTAAAAAATTGTCATTGGAGAGTTGTAATTCTTTTCGCATACTAGTACAGGTATGTTAATCAAGTTATTAATATAATAAAAATAATCATATAAAAAAAGTTTATATAACAAGTTGATTTTAAATAAGTTCAAATTAGAACTCGGAAATTTTGTACTACATGAGGACTTGCAATGAAATGAGCAGACCAATATTGTAATGTCAACATAAAAATCATCTATTTCACAAGAACACATATTAGTTGCATATACTTAAATAATGTATATTACTTGATCATCAAATACTATTATGATTAAGTTAAACTTAGTTTCAAGCTTTTTATGTTTATTTTTAATTGACTGGAAATAAATGTGTATTTTGTGATTATTGTTATTAGAACATTATATATTAGAATAATAGATACTGAAGAAGGCCACATATCGGCCATATTTATGAATTTGTAATAATAACTTTAAATATATGATATTGCTACTAACAACCTGCATTTTGACTGAATGCTTTGGGAAGTGCTGTAAATATGCTATAAAACTGCATTTATCCTGCGCTGATTATATGCGCCTTTACAGCGCTTTCTGAGCGCTTTGCAGCAGTGTTGTGCTACGTTAAAAGTGCTACAAAATTATTTTACGCTGATTGTATGCGCTAATAGTGCGCTTTTCATAATGGATTTTGAAAGTACTTTTAAAGCGCTAAAAATTGTTGGAGTTATGCACCTGCAGAAGCACTTTTTTAACGTTTTATAAGCTTTATAAAAGCGCTGCCGTGCTACGTAGGATTAAGTTAGAAAAGAAAATTTTGTTTTTTCATGTTATATGATAAATGTATTATTAGATTAATGAGACAATCAATTTTTATGTACAGTGCGACATCAATACTAATAAACTATTTAATTGATTATAGATTTTATTTGTAATTATATAAATATATATTTACATGTGATATATCTTACGTACTAATCTTACGTACAAATATTAAATATATAGCAAATGTTATACGATATGGGCTGTTTTCGTATATTCCTTTTTTCTTTTCTTTTTCTTTTAAAAATACGGGCAGCTCTTTGTGCCAGTGCAATCACAGGAGCATTGGTATTTCCGCTTGGTAATGATGGAAGAACTGATGCATCCACGACGTATAAATTTCTCATGTTGTAAACTCTATAATAGATACGAAACATAAGTATATACTAAAACTAAGACTAAATACAGTCTTCCCTCCAAAAGTAAGACCATTGACAGCATTTCAGAGAAACTGATTAATGAACGCTCAGTGATTTTTTATATGATTGATTCTTAGATTCAAGGCAAAAATCAAATATATTAAAGAATCACTGAGAGCTCACTGATCAATTTTTTCTACTGAACGTATTTATTGTAAAAGCATCGCCATATTGGAAATTAGACATGACTCCGTTCAGTAGAGAAAACTAATTAGTTAGCGTTTAGTGATTCTTTAATATGATTGATTCCTACACTTAAATCCAGTGAAGAACTAAATGCAAAAAAAGCAAGAACAATTCATTTTAAAGAATTATTAAGCACTATCTCATTAGTTTTTCTGCTGAACGCAGTCATTAGTACTTTTAAACTTAAAGAGCAAAACTGCTCACATATCTCTGTATCATTAGTAAGTTATTGTATTACAACTTAGAATTTTTAATAATTCCTATAGTTTTAAATAGCTATAAAGCTAAATATATAATATACATACAGTCCACATATATACATATTAACAATTAGTAAGGAGATCCTCGTCTGTTTTAGTGATTAAAGTCAATAATTTTTGTTTGTAAATAACAATTACTTTTTCTCTTTTACAGATTCGAAAATCTTTTTCTAGAATTAAAATATACATATTAATACGTATCTGAGGTAAAGTTCATATTGAAAACGAAAAAAATTGAGATCTTCTTTATGGCATCAGAGCTGTCAATACATCGTAACATTTGCGTGATATAAAAGCTTTGTCTGCACCTACTAAAAAAATTGTGGTCCACAGACTTGTTATGTACTAGAATTAGATCTAAACATCTAATTAAAACGTTATTGTTCTACTAAAATTTATGTATATGTCAAGTATTGATGTAGTAGTATGTAAAACTATGTCGATGTGTCGCATTTTAATTTCAATAAAACAGTGATCTCCCCGGAGTTTGGACTTTACCGTAGAATCTTCTTAAAGGAATGCTGGAGTGATCAAATTGTCAATACATTGCAGACCGATAAAAATCTCCGAATTTACTGAACGGAATCGAAAATCCTTTTACAGGTTAAAGTAAACGCAAAATTGTGGGAGACTGCAGTCGACTTTATAATGAAATAAGAAAAACTTAAAAAGTTACTTGTTTTCCAACTCGTAAAGCTGTCACCTGATATAGATGTTTCCTTAATACAAAAATTTTATAGCTCGTGCGGACAAAACAATAGTGAATCACCCTTCGAATATTACGTGAATGAACAATACTGAGTTTATGAGCGATATTCCGTTCTTATTTCAAGACTATCTTAAGTAATATCTTAAGACATTAATACGGTTCTCTGATTGGTTCATAACTTCTTATGTTTGTACTTAAGACGGTCTTGAATATAAGAGTTGACTATGAATACCGGTCTATGATTCCAAGTTTAAGAGCTTAAACAAAAAGATTTATATTAATCTGTAAATTACGTGTATACGTATACTGAGCGAAGAATGATAAACAAAGCAATAATTGTATCTAGCAGGTGCTCGATCTTGCAAAAAATGGTGTTGCAATATGTTAGATAAGGCCACATATGTGTTTAAATAAGATAGAACAATAATGTAAAAAATAAATTAAAGATGTCACTATTATCGACTTTTTTATTTAGAATTAAAAAATCTATACTATTGACATCGACCAAGTTCGACCGTCACTCCAACATCGCTTTAAGAGAATTTTAAAGTGACATCGTCATTACAGATTAAAAAGTACACAGAATTGGCTATACAGATAGTAAAATCTTTTCATACAATTAAAATACGCACAAAAAAGATATGAGACTGTCAATTTAACGAGAAAAACGAAAAGAAGAAAAAAGTTACACTTACAGAGACATTTCACAATTGTTCGGCATCGATTTTATTCTCCATGAAATATGATGTTAAACACAAAAATTTAAGAGATACTTATTTTTTCATATGGGCGCTAACTCCTGTTTAAAGGATGAAATACTCTTTTGAAAAAAAAAAACGGTTTTTTTTTCGAGCCGAATAATCTCTTCGTCGGAAGTATAAAAGATGCAATAAAAATTTTTTAACAAAAGTTGGTTTCAAGAGTATAAATTATACATGGTTGAATTTGGAAAAAAATAATCTTTAATTTGGTAGACAAAATTTGAAAAATTTGAGAAAACTTTGGGTGGTGAGGTATATTCTAATAAAAATTTTTTTTAATGTCAAGATTAAGGCTATTAGAGATTATGCTTCTTATTTTCATTTTTGCACTAAAAATTCATTTTTATGTAAAAATGGAAATAAATATAATTTTGGCCTTAATCTTGATAAATATTATCGGGACATGATTCTGAACAGCATTCAAGAGGTTTTACACCTCTCGGCCACACACCTTGCGTAATACTAATGCCGGCAATGCTGTGACTTTCAAGCCTCATACCTCAAAAAGTACTTTATAAAAAATAACTTAATTGCAGTGCTTTGAAAAACTGTTAATACCAACTATTAGATTCTAGTATTAAAAGTAGGTGTTCCATTAAAAAAAATCGATGTGATTTTGACCTGGTCTTGGCGACGTCACCCAAGATCAAACTGCTAACATCACTAAATACATTTTATATATTGCAATATTTGTCTGAAACATTTTTCTCAAAAATGCATATTTTCCGAGCTATTCAGCTGATCCTGGACATATGGGACACCCCGTATGTGTATATATATATTGTGTATATATATATATATATATGGATGCATACAAGAGTCATTCGATAAGTAAAGCAAAAAAGCAATAAAATCACTTATTTCCCGGAAAATTCTTTTTCATTTTTCGAAGTAGTCTTTTTGAAGCTCTACACATTTAGTCTAGCGGTGTTCCAATTTTTTCAGTCCTTCGGAAAGATAGGATGCCTTTAAAATACGCATCACACAACAGCGATGACTTCTTCATTGGACAAAAATTTCTTTCCCCCGAGTTAGATCTTGAAGTTTTTAGAATAGGTTTAAGAATAGGAAGAAATCACAAAAAGCCAAAGCAGGAAAATAGAGCAGATGGAACAGCAATTCAAACCTTAATTTATACAATTTTGTCATTACGACTGTGGAGGTGCGTGCGTGCGTGCGTGCGTGTGTAAACGACTATGCAGGATGTTTCTTCTAATTTGATCATCTGAAATATCTCCGTTGTTTTTAATGATACGAGAAAATACCAAAGGAGAAAAATGTTCGATTCCAAGGGGCACATATTATGATCAGCAAAAATTGTTCCCATGGTTATATTTTTTGAGACTTCAAAGTTAACTCCATTTCTTTAAATGAAATTGTATGATTTTCTTTACACAATATGATTTAATTATTCTAAATATAAAAGTATTTAATTATTCTAAATATAAAAGTATTAAGTATTGTCAAAAAATCAATCGTTTATGAGACATTTTATATCTTTTTCTGACGTATATTGACATAAAATGTTAAATAACTCATAAACTATTAATCTTTTGATAATCGTAATACTTTTATAAACAGAATAATGAGATAAATCAATTGGTAGAAAGAAAACACATAATTGCTTTAAAAATATATATACGCAATTAAGGTACAATTATCAAAAAATTAATAGTTTACGAGTTATTTAATATTTTATGTCAATATATGCCAGAATAAGGTATAAAATATCTTGTAAACGATTGGCTTTTTGATATCATTACCTTAATACTTTTATATTCAAAATAATTAGAGGAATATTGTGTAAAAAAATCATACAATTTCATTTAAAAAAATGGAGTTAAAATCTCAAGAAATATGATCTCGAGAAAAATTTTTGCTCATAATATGTGTCCCTTTGAATCGAATAGCTTTCTCCTTAGCGCCCGTACAAAAAAATGTATCTCTTAGATTTTTGTATTTAACAACATATTTCATGAAGAATCAAATCGATGTCGGACAGTTGTAAAACCTTTGTTAGTATCACAGCAATTTTTAAGTTTTTTCGATTTACAATCTAGATAATCAATTCAGGATAATCAATTCAGATAATCAATTCTAGATAATCAATACTTTTTATCTATACCTATAATATCGATAATTCTGTCACTTTAGATTTAAAATTCCCCTAAGGAATAACTCTCGAAGCTTTTATCGACAGAAAAGACGAGAATGTAATAATTCTCCTTAAGTATGGAGGTGCTAGTATCTAATATTCAATATGACGCAGACTATACAATAACACCTTGTCACAATATGAAAGATTGTATCTAGTTGTGTGCGTGCGTGCGTGCGTGCGTGCGTGCGTGCGTGCGTGCGTGCGTGCGTGCGTGCGTGCGTGCGTGCGCGTGCGCGTGCGTGTGCGCGTGCGTGTGCGTGTGCGTGTGCGTGTGCGTGTGCGTGTGCGTGTGCGTGTGCGTGTGCGTTTGCGTGTGTGTGTGTGTACACTATAAAGTAAAACGTACACTTGCATGCCTCACCCTGTATATGTACATATATTTGAGTGGATGTCTTATACTGACTGCGTTCGGAAATGTCGCTCGAATGCCTCTAATGTCTGAGAATTATCATCTATCTTTGTTTAACATTAAATGTTAAACAAAAATAGAGTATCCTAGGCATCGAAAGCATTCGAACGACATTTCCGAACACAGTCATTATACATATATAAGAGTGTTCAGCGTAAGGATACATCCAAATTATCGAGCCGGAACTCGAGCCGAACTTCGAGTCGCGAGCATTTCAATAAACATTTATTACGCAGCTCGATCAAAAACAATAAAAGTTAGCTACAACATGCAATAAAGATTTTTTTTAAATTGTTTTTAATAAAAAAAAAGGCAAGGCGTCATTTTGAATTTTTAAATAGCACCATACAATTTTTTTCTGTAGTATTGTGAGGAGTCTTCAAGACGAATTTAATGCATTATCAAAAATGTCACTTTTGATAACGCTTTTTAGGCTTTTAGGCTATTATCTTTAAAGATACCAGATGATTTGCGGATTATTGACGTGTTTTTGTCCGTTGTTAATGCCAACGTTTCGTTCACTTTATCAAGGCGAGAAACGCATTGATACTGAGCTGCTCCTCCGAGAGACTTCCTTTTATATAGACGCTGTAAAGGGGGGGGGGTGAGGAAGGAGGGAAAATCTTCCTTGATTTGTCAAAAGAATAGTCTTAAATATCCTACTTACATTATAACCTGAGTCTCTGTTCAAATTGTCTGGATGTTTTTGTATTTCTAGGACCTCTCTGTACTTCCTCGGGAACAGAGTTGGACACTATTCCAATAATTTTTTATTTAAAATATTATTCAAATAAAATTTTATTTATTATTTGCATTATTTATTATTTATATTACTCATTATTCACAATTGTATTATTGATCATTATTCGTTATTCGTATCATTCTTCATTCGCATTATTCGCTACTTAGTTATTCGTATTATTCGTTATTAGCATTATTTGTTATTCGCATTATTTTATTTTATATTATATTATATCTTAAAGACAACGTGGTTATAATATTAAAATATATAAAAAGAAGAGCATAAGAAACCACGGCACAAGTTATAGTTTGTGAATTAATTTATTATTACATTGATTAAAACATTAGACGTTTCGGCCACAATCTGGCCATCTTCAGTAATGAAATAATGTTCTTAAAACGCAGTATCAGTTGACATTAAATTCAACAGTCCGGTGTTATAATTGGAT
>JAANIC010004708.1:524933-535070 GCA_017607545.1 Acromyrmex charruanus
TTTTCGGAAAATTCAGTCGTTTCACGTCACCATTTAAATGAGATGCATGAATTAGATTGGAATAATATAAAAATTTTAGATACAGAACAATCTTTAATGAAACGAAGAATTTCGGAAATGATACATATAAAAAGACAAACAATAGGTATCAATAAACAAAGTGACACGGAAGGTTTGCCTGAAGTTTATTTTCCTCTTCTTAAGAAGGATCTCTCTTTCTGTAATAAACAATTCTAGAACTTTCTAAACTTTTGACTCAGATATATAAATAGCGGTAAAATACATGATAAGACAAATAATAACACACAATGTCAAGACTAAATTCTAATTGTGCGAAAGTGGTACTGGTGATTCATCGTTTAGTTTTTTTGCTGTAAAACAGGTAATGATTTCATTCTTTATATTCCGACTAGAAGATATTAATTTTGTACAATTTTATTTAAATTAGAATCTGGAAATTCTTGTTCTACATATGACAATTAGCGTTGCATATCATTGTATGAAGCATCGTCACATAGAAGAGAACATGTATATCCAATTATAACACCGGACTGTTGAATTTAATGTCAACTGATACTGCGTTTTAAGAACATTATTTCATTACTGAAGATGGCCAGATTGTGGCCGAAACGTCTAATGTTTTAATCAATGTAATAATAAATTAATTCACAAACTATAACTTGTGCCGTGGTTTCTTATGCTCTTCTTTTTATATATTATATTGTTCCTAGAACACGAGCCTTCACGAGCCTTTTACGAGTCAAGTACGAAAAAAGATCCACATTCCAAATAATATGCACTCATTGTCAGTTACTAATTGTACGCTATAAGTATTTTCATTATTACTTTGAACTGTGTTTAATGTAAAATTTAATTTTAAAAAAATGGCTGAAACGATTGAATCATCAACAATATTAAAAATTTTGTATGGCACATATTTCAAAATTATTGAAACTAATGGAATTTTAGTAACAGCGTCTAGTATTAAATGTTTACAAAGAAAGTACATATTAAAGAATTGCTAACATCATCATTCCATTTTAAATCCCATTAAAAACAAAACACACAACAACAGCAAAAATAAACGTGTTAAAGTTAATCAAGATGTCACTCTTCGAAAAAAGAAATATCGTAGAAGACATTCGCAGAAACAGTTTGAGGATGATATAACGAAATATATAATTTATTCTATGATTCCGTTAAAGACTGTAAAGGATCCGTATTTTGTAAGAATTTTTGAAAATTTAGGATTGTGTGGTCACGGTAACTCACTTCAAATTAATAGCCGTAGAACTTTAGAAAAAAGAATCGAAGAGTTATATGAAACACATATTATTAATATTAAAAAAATTTTTAATGAAGATACAGCATATATCTGTACAACGGCTAATGTATAGTTATCACAAAAAAGAAGTTTCTCTGGTGCGACAGCTCATTGAATTGATAATGATTTATTGGAACGAAGATCGGCTTTAGCATGTCGAAGATTTCGAGGTAGATAGTGTCGATAAGATAGTTCATCTTCTATAGGAAATTCATTTGACTTAGGCTCCAAAAAAATGATCATGACTTATTAGTGACAATGCTAGTAATTTCGTCAAAGCTTTTCGTCTTTTTAGAGTAAAACTCAATCATTTCAATTGCGATATTGAAGCTTCTAAAGATGAATCGCTTCTATAGACGATCATGAAGAAAATAACGAAGAAGAATTTAAACACAATCAGTAAGAATTGATCGTATTACACATATATTTTCAGGGATGGCAGGTAACGTGTTACGCGTTACAAATTATTTATTACTTTTTTCAGTAAGTAACGCATGGTAACAAGTTACTTTTTAAAGTGACTTTTCCAATCTTAACACAGTTTTAGCATTTATTTAAAAAAAAAACATACATTGAATATCTGGATAACGCTACATTACGATCCTTTTATTTTTATTGCTGTTAATCTTTTTAGTTATTTTTACTATTATAATAAATATCTCTTTTACTTATAATAACAATTGCATAAATAATGTAAAATAACTTTTGATTGTACTATTTTATATATTACAGATTTATATGACAATGAGTCAGTGCATCATAACATTTTTTTGCTGCAACATCTCAAATGCTGTGCACATACACTTAATCTATACAACTGATATGATATCAGCGATTAATAAATACAATTCATTATCCATGCTGAATTATCAGATATTAGCAAAATGCACAGTATTATCAAAACTAGCGAGATGTCCAAAATCTGCAGAAATAATATAAAATACACTAGGTTGTACATTAAATCGACCTGAAGAGACCAGATGGAATTCTTTATATGATAGTTTGCAACAGATGTATAATATTTGTGATAAATATTCCTTACTCTGCAAGAATTTGAATATAAAAAATGAATTTAAGAAGAACGAATTCTTATATCTTAAAGAATATCTATCATGTGTATCGCCACATGAATATCTATCATGTGTATCACCACATTGACTGAAGCTTTAGGTATATTACAAACCGAAAAGCCGTACGTATCCATAATATATATTATGGATTCGTATTTCCATGTTTGTTAGCTTTGCAAAGAAAGCTTCAAAATTTGTAACAAAAAAATTGAAAATATTGTACTGCATTGATTTCTTTAATTTCTCTTTAGTCATAGAAAATACAGCAGAAAATACAGCGATCGTTGCATTATCATATCCAAGATTTAAAAAACAATGATTTAATTGCATTAATTCTGAACATCAGTTATCAATAGAAATTCTTTTCAAACAAAAAAAAGAATTTCATTGTAGCAGAATGTGTCATTCCTGAATCTGTACAAACGGAATAATTGCAACATAATGACGATTTTTTTTATTTTGTTTTTTTTTTATCAGAACTTTCTATTCTTCTATATATCATGAATGGTATTTTATTTAAGTTAAAACTTATTCCCACAATGCGAATAATATATTCGAACAAATGATATATTCGAATAAAATTTATTCAAATATACAATGTATTTGAATGAATAATATATAATATATAGTTCGAGTAAATAATTCGAATAAACTTTTTCTTTTATAAAACAGAAGTTATCAAGTACTTCAGTGACAATCATCGTGAAATATCAATGTTGCAAACATATCCTACAATTAAAAAAGTTTTTTTGTGCTACAACACATCTCTTCCTTCATCGGCCCTCGTAGAGAGGTTATTTTCTTATGCAACAATGACCAATGTTCCCAAAAATAATAAATTATCAGATACAATGTTTGAAAAAAGAGTTATGCTTAAAAGTAATTATACTAAAAGTAATTATACTAAAAATATAATATAAGAAACTATTTATATTTTTTATAAAAAAGAGTTTGTTATAAAAAAGATTTTTATGTTATAAAAAAATGTTTATGTTATTTTACATTATACTTTACAATATACACATATTAAATATATCTATATGTTTAAGATATTTCGAATTGTATGGGCTATGTTCTCTCATTTAATTAGATTTAAATTCTCATCGATCCTATTTCGTATTATATTGTTCCTAAAACACAATATTTCACGAGTATTGTACGAAAATAAGTAAATTATATTAGAATCTTTATTTATTTTTCTGCTACTTCTTTTTTTCTTTCGTGGAAAAACATGTCAAATGAACCTAACTTCATCAATATTACAGAGGAGAGGACTAACTAATTTACTAATTTCTTTTAGCACCAACGAGATAAATTTTATTCGAATTATTTACTCGAACTATATATTATATATTATTCATTCAAATACATTGTATATTTGAATAAATTTTATTCGAATATATCATTTGTTCGAATATATTATTCGCATTGTGGGAATAAGTTTTAACTTAAATAAAATACCATTCATGATATACGAATAGAAATATTCGAATATAATTTTATTTTAGATACACAAATAAATTTACATTCGAATAAAAAGTTATTTTTTATTTATGAAGACTTTATTCGTTATTCTTTATTTGTAAAAGTGCCCATCTTTACTCGGAAAATGATGTTGCAGCTATAGTAGTCATTTTATCGAATAATATTTGTCCTGTCTCAACGCTGTGTTCTGCCAATGCTGATTGGCATATTTCAGCCTGACATCCTGTTTATGTTCCTTCATGCGCAACTAAAAGCCGTGCACTACGAAGATTGATAAAAGAGATGAACCTCGCGTTAATCATAATTAAGGAACCGAGTAATTATCAAGAAGCAGTTATGTCTAACGAGAAAGAGAAATGAATCGCAGCCATGGAGGAAAAGATGTCATCGCTCCAAGATAATAATGTTTGGTAGCTAGTCAGCTTATCGAAGGACAAAAAACCTATTGAGTGCAAATAGGTTTACAAACTAAAAACCGATGAAGCCGGACAAATAAAGAGGTATAAAGCGAGACTTGTAGCTCAAGATTTTAGCCAAAAATTTGGAGTAGATCAGGATTACGATCAGATATTCGCACCGATTGCAAGATTGTTCACATTCAGAATTCTGTCGACAACCGCAAGAAATAGCATGGAAGTGTTGCATTTGGATGCAAAAACGGCTTTTCTCAACGGCGAACTAAAGGAAATAATTTATATGAGGCAGCCACCAGGTTTTTCAAGGAATGGGCGAGAGAAGATCTAGTGTCTATTCAAAAGGAATATATATGGTCTGAAGCAATCAGCTAGAATATGGAACCAAACAATACATGACACACTGATCAGTATCCGATTAAACCAGAGTAAGAACGATCAATATCTTTATACAATGGCGGACAATACTGGAGTAATTTATGTTTTAGTATACGTTAATGATGTAATATTGGCAAGCAACTCAAATAGTTTATTAAAGCATTGTGAATCTGCACTTAAGACGGCCTATGAGATTGAGAACCTTGGAGAGATCAGAGAATTATCTTGATATGCACATCAGAAGAGATAGTGACCAGAACTGTTACGTCATTAGTCAAACAACATACATAACACGAATCACAGAAGAATTACAGCTACGTAATGCAAAGATCGGATATTCCACTGAGCACCGGATAGAAATAGCGAATCACTATTGTTACTCAGCAACGAGGAAGATCGAAGAATAATTGAATGTCTCTTGTATATATCTGTCAATACACATCCAAATATTTCAGCAGTAGTATCAATTCTGGTGCAAAAGGTGGCGACGCCCACTGAAGAAGATTGGAACAAGGTAAAACGACTTGTAAAATACTTAAAGGGCACAGCCCTGGAATGGAACTAAAACTTAGAAACGACATAAGCGAGCAACAGTTAAGAGCTTGAATAAGTTATCTTACTATTTATTTCTTCTTATTCACTTTATTACTTTTAAAAGAAATTCATGAAAACTAGCCATAATAATTTTCTATACTCATGAGGTTATCTATGTTATTTGATTTACTTATGTTTTTATGTTTTGTACGCACTTATAATTTTAACCTGTGATCCAGAATAAAACGATTCTTTTCTAGTTATACATCATTTCTTGACAAATCTTACCAATAATAAATTCCAAGTATGATGTATTTCAATACTAATTTTCTTTCCGTTTGCGCCGAGTGAGCAAGGTTCCGTATTGGTACTGCCATTGTGAGAGCACCAAGTCACGTGCACCAATTATGCGGAATTCTAAATGTCCAGACTCTCTACTTCTAGAGACTCTAGCGCGGAATAAAGTACGAGGTCTGTTCAAAAACTATCGCGAATTTTGTGTTTTTTCAAAAATTATTTATTTATTCATGAATATGTATTTTGTCCCCTTCAAAGTAATCCCCATCAGATATTATACACTTGTGCCAACGTTTTTTCCAATCCTCGAAGCACTTCAAAAAATCATTTTTTGTGATCTTGTTCAGCTCCTCCTTCGATGCCGTCTTTATCTCCTCAATCGTAGCGTAGCGTCGTCCTTTCATGAGCCTCTTCAGTTTCGGGAACAAGAAAAAGTCACAGGGGGCCAGATCTGGGGAATACGGTGGCTGCGGCATCATTAGTGTGTTGTTTTTGGCCAAAAATTCGCGCACAAGCAACGATGTGTGAGCAGGGGCGTTATCATGGTGCAAAAGCCAATTTTTGTTCTTCCACAAATCCGGGCGTTTCTGACGGATTGCTTCGCGCAAATTGCGCATAACTTGCAGGTAATATTCCTTATTGACCGTTCTACCCTGTGGAAAGAACTCATGATGCACCACGCCCTTGCAATCGAAGAAAACTGTAAGCAAAACCTTCACATTCGACCGAACTTGGCGCGCTTTTTTCAGTCTTGGCTCGTGCGGCAGCTTCCATTGGGATGATTGAGCTTTGGTTTCCACGTCATAACCATAAACCCATGATTCGTCACCAGTTATGACCCTCTGGAGCACATTTGGGTCGTCGACAGAGTCCAACAGCTCCTTAGCAATGTTAATGCGATGCTGTTTTTGATCGAAATTGAGCAATTTTGGTACGAATTTCGCGGCAACCCGTCTCATGTCCAAATCATTGGTAAAAATCGAATGGCATGAGCCAATCGATATGTTTAGGTCCTCAGCAACTTCTCTAACGGTGATTCGACGATTGGCCAATACTATTTTCTTCACTTCATCAATGTTTTCGTCTGTTGTTGACGTGCTCGGGCGTCCGGCACTCTCTTCGTCATTCACATCTTCTCGGCCCTCTGAGAACATTTTGTACCACCGATAAACGTTGCTTCGGTCCAAGGTAGCTTCACCATATGCCACAGTCAATATTCGGAATGCGTCCGCGCACTTAATTTTGTTTTTCACACAAAATTTGATACAGATTCTTTGATCCATTTTTTGGAATAGGCAAAAATCGAAGACGAGCCAAAACACGTGCAAGCAAAGCAGCTGTCAAAAATTAACTGAACATTCAAAATGGCCGAACTTGTCGGCATAAGTGAGAGACATGAGTACCAACATAACGCCACAAAAAAATCGAAAATCGAATATACGTAACCCGCGGAAATTCAAAATTCGCGATACTTTTTGAACAGATATAGACCTCGTATAAAGAGAGTAGCGCCAATGCATGTGCCTAATGCTGATTGACTCCGCCATTAAGTCTTATTATTAGTTAAAAAGAAGATAAACAAATGATAGTCTGAGGGTGCTATGTCAGGACTATACGGTGGATGCATTAAGACTTCCCAGTCAAGCTCTCGCAATTTTTGTCGAGTTATCAAAAGATGTGTGTACCAAAGATGTGTGTGGTCGAGCGTTGTCGTGATGGAAGACGACACCCTTCCTATTGATTAATTCTGGCCGCTTCCTCTCAATTGCTTGTTGTAATCTCTTCAGTTGTTCACAGTAGAGTTTGGAATTAATTGTTTGATCGAGCGAACAGCTCATAGTGCAGCTTCAGTGAACGATTCCCTTCCAATCCCACCATACACACACAACATCACCTTCTTCGTCGTCAATCCATTTTACGATTGCCTTCTCTCCTTCCTTTATCTACGATCTTTTGCGAGTTCGATTGTCATACGTAATCCATTTTTCATCACCAGTTATCATTCTGTTCAGAAATGGCTCAATTTCATTCCGTTTCAGTAGCAAATGTTAATTCAGTCCATCATGTTCTTAACACTCAACTCGTGAGGAACCCAAACATCGAGCTTCTTTTTGTACCCTTTGTGTAAATGATTTAAAATTGTTTTGTGGTCGATGCCTATTTCCCCGATGGCAATTTCCACAATGCTCATATGTTTATCACATTCGACTTTTTCCATGATTTCATCGGACTTTTCAGTGATTGGTCGACCGGAGCGAAGTTCATCTTTCACATCAAAATTTCCAGTATGAAAACGAGCCATTTTCGTGCTGCTGATTTTGATAGAGTATCTTCACCGTAAATAGCACAAATTTTTTCACAAGCCTGTGTAGCGTTCTTGTCTTTATTGTAGTAATACTGCAAAATGTAATGAATTTTTTCCTTATTTATTTCCATTTTCAAAATAAAATAACTTTTGATCCATTTCACCAATTTTAATCTTTTTCGGCTCAAAACAAAGGTTGAAATGTTACTTTTTAAACGCACGTCTAGTGTTGTCGATGCGATTAGTAGTTACCGAGTGCTGAGCATTTAATGTCATCTAATGGGAAAAACGCCATGAACTTTTTCGCACACCAAATAGATACCTCAGATATAGGACACAAAATAGGCGATTTCTGGCTAATTGACGTCATTTTGTTTATATCCACTCTAGCGCAAAAGTATCCTGAGCGCCCTCTTACAATTTATGTCTATATAGGAGAGATCTTCTCGCATCGAAAATAAAGAAACTTCTTTATAACATTACAAAATAAAATGAAGCTTTTTTTTAATCAATACTTTTCGTTATAAGGCTTGAACATTACAATACCATGGGCATTAGTTACTCAAGATATTCGATTAAACTAAAATATCTTGAATGTTATTCAGGTTCATAACGTGGATAACATTTGTCAAGATCAAAGCTAATGGAAAATGTTCACTTTTTATGGTAAAAATTCATTTTTACATAAAAATGGAAATAAAAGGAACAACTTTCAATAGTCTTGATCTTGACCATTGTTATTCAGGTAATGATCTTAAACAACGTTCAAAAGGTTCTTTAGTCGCCGATCACGTTAAGTAACGCCAACGCCAGTGATACAATAACGTTCAAGCCTTGTAACTCGAAAAGTACTATTATAATTTAAAAAGGTTTTATTGTAGTGTTTTTAAAAGCTCTCGAGGTAAGCAAGAATATGCAGTAAAAAATGAGAAGTCCCATTTAAGAAAACATCACATTGACTTTGCCTTGAGATGGTCATTCAAGGTCAAGTCCATATTTTCGTCATATATTCTTCTTAATATTATCTTATAGCTTTCGTATAAAACATTTTTCCATATCTACAACCGTTTCTGAAATATAGGGCCTGGGTCAGACTTTATAGACACCCTATATACTTGACAAGGTCCAAAGGGCGCTCTTAGGATGCTTGCACAGAATGCTAACGATCCAAATTCGATTCCCGGCCAAGCACATACATTTTTTTTTTAATAAGTTTATTTATAGATTTTCAGCATATTAGAATTTCTTTAATAGATGCCTATTGATCATCAAAATTTAATTGTGATATTATTTCAGTTTAATTATCCGATAAAATTTCAATGCACAGTTCAAAATTATTACAAATCGATGCCTGTGCTATATCAAAAAAAACATGAAGAAAAGTCTATAACAAAAAAATAAAAAGTAGTCTATTTCGCGCGAGACATGTCTATGTCGAAACGCATACGAAATTTATATAAGAAAAGCGAAAAGCATGATTTGTGTTAAAATTAAAGAAGTGTCTATATTGCGCAATATTTTTTTATCATAAATTTTGTAGTGGTATAATTGAGAACAGGAACTGTATTGATTTTCAATCCTGTTTCTCACATTCATTTATTCATCTATTATTTAATTTATGCACACAAATTTTTTAGCCATATTTATAAGTTCTACTAATCATCCCATACATATAAGTATGAAAATAATATGCGGTCTCTAACATGTCATGTAACAACATGGCGCTCGACATGGCACTAAAATTCAACTTTTATAAAAACGCAGTGAACAGTAATGACCATCCCACAATGTCTAAATAGACTTAATAGATTGTAACAAAATTATTTTAACGATTGCCCTAGAATTCAATGCAATCCATATGAGATAATACAGTATTAAAGAATGAGAGCAGAACATTGGATGTACGCACGTAATGAATTTATTCAATCAATACATAATATAATACATGTTTCGATCCTACTACGGATCTTTCTCAATATCGCAAAACACAATCATTAAACAATATTAAAAATTTTTATTTTAGACCGCATATGTGAGAAACACAATCAGTATTAGAAATTTAAAATGCCTATTTCGATCGAAGTTGGATCTGCATTGCTTTAAATAATTCAATCTTGATAATATTCTTGAGGCTTACACGGGTGCTTTCTATATAAAGATTATGCGTTTCGCGGGTTTCCTCCATGTCTAGATCCATTCTTGGAATGCTAATGTTTCGTGACTTTGCATTCCACTTCATCAGAACAAGGAACAGCCTGATACTGAGCTACTCCTCCGGGCCATTCCTTTTATATTACGCTACTTGTTGGAGTGATGGGGGAAAGAAGAATT
>JAANIC010004708.1:535079-548422 GCA_017607545.1 Acromyrmex charruanus
GTGGGTGGGGGGGAGGGGAATTGATCAATCTTCAATAACCGGAAGAATGATTTTATTTTATTATTTTATTTGTAGCCATTATCTCTATTTAGATTGTTAGGATGTTTTTGTATCTCTATGGCTTCTCTACTTTTTTGAAAAGTATGATGTAATGTTGGCTATTGTGATCGTTTTGTCAAATAGTATTTGATGTCCTGTTTCGATGTCGTGGTCTGATAATGCTGATTGCATGATTGCGTGTTTTAGCTTAACATCACGTTGGTATTCTTTCATGCGTAAGTTGACCATTCTCCCGGTTTCTCCAATGTATACTTGCCCGCAGGAACAAAGTATTTTGTATACTCCTGTGGAGCTGAGTGGAGATCTTTGATCTTTAGGATTTCTTAAGATTTGTCCTATCTTTTTGTGTGATTTAAAAATAGTTCGGATATTGTATTTGTTTAATATCCTGCCAATCCGATCTGTTGTTCCTTTGATATATGGGAGAATGGATAGGATCCTTTCGTCAGGTTGTATGTCAGAGACCGTTGTCTTGTTTGCATTTTATTGATTGTTTTGATTATGTCTATCTTTTTTGTCATGTCCGTTTTTCTATAAGGCTAGTTTTAAGTGATTGAGTTCTATTTATAAATGTTCTTTGTCTGAGATGGTGGAAACACTATGTATAAGTGAGTTGATTGCAGACTGTTTTTGTGATGGTGCGACTCGGCATGTAGGTATCTATCTGTGTGTGTTGGTTTTCTGTACACTTGAGCCTAAGATAACGTCAACTTTCTTAGAGATAAGAACATCTAGGAAGGGTAGTTTTCCGTTTTTCTCTATGTTTATAGTAAAGTGGATATTTGAATGTTGATTGTTGAGGAAAATAAGAAATTTACGGAATTCGGCTCTGTTGTGTCTCCATATCACGAATATGTCATCTACATAATGAAAATAAACTTCTGTTTTTCTGAGAGTCTCTTTCTCAAAATGCTCCATGAAGATGGAGATTACAGGAGAAATAGGAGAGATTATTGCCGCTCCTGAAGTTTGTTCATAAAATTGGTTGTTATAAGAGAAATAAATGGCTAAATTGTTAAGCAGTGCTCTATTAGCGGGATGAGGTTGGAGGGGACTTCATGTGAAGCCTTTATTATGTTTAGTGTCTTTTATTGGGACTTATGTGAAAAGGGAATCTACGTCGAAACTTACAAGCAAGTCTCTGTGGGACGTAGTCGGATTTTTTGGTTCTTTTGTATGAAGTCCGTTGAATTAGTTATGTGTGTGATTCGGATTTTACAGTGAGGGGTTGTAGTGTTAGGAAGCGATCACAACATCGAAACAGGACGCACGCACGCACGCACGCATGCACGCACGCACGCACGCACGCACGCACACATTGTCGAATTTTCAACGCAATCAATCTGAAATATTAATAATCCTCCCAAATTTCCCTAATCTTAAAAAACTGTAATAAACTTATTGCGAAAAATATTGCCTCGGCCGGGAGTCGAAACCGGATTTCTTGCATTTCATGCGTAAATTATCTTTATTTAAGATCTTCTTTTGCTTGTACTTGATCGTGATTTGAATTTTATTTGTTTTACAAATTTATCGAGCGTTCGCAATATTGTTTTTAAAGGAATAATTTTTCACACAACCAGTGTATGGCTCACAAAGGCATTAATTTATTTATTGATCTTTATCAACGGAGCCGTGTTTCAACGTAACTTAATTATATTATAAATAGAAAATTATAACATTATATTACTGGTAGGAATTTATTATTCCAGATCATGGATTCAAATCAATTCATTAAACATTATGCGACCTGGATTCAAAAAATCCTTGACGATGTCCTTCATGCAATTTCAATAAAAGCAATGTCTGTTAGAAAAGCATCGAAACACTTTAATATTCCAAGAATAACATTATAAAGGTATATTACATCTAATACAACTAAAAAAGCGAAATTGAGCCGTAAATTTACTCTATCCAGCGAAAAAAATGTTAACCTTTGTTCGAGGATTATGAGATTAACAGAAATTGGTTATCCGATAATTCCAACAGCTTTAAGATTATGTATTTATAAGTACTTGCGTGAAAAATAAAATAAAACATCAGTTTTCTGGTATTAATTGTCAGCTATAAATGGGTTCGTTCTTTTTTAAAAGATAATCCTACAATTGAGCTTCAAAAATCTCAAAATTTAAATCCAGCAAGGACTCAGAAATTGAACAAGTATTTATTATAGAGAAACATTTTAAATCTTTACGAGCTATATTGGGACAAAATAACCTATTTGGAAAACCAGAGCAGATTTTTAATGGATGAAAAGGGCTGTCAATTAAATTAAATACACAAGGAGCCTAAAGTCTTCACTTAAAAGGGAGTCAAGAGAGTTCACATCATAGGCAACGAGCATGGTAAAAATGTGACTGTGGTATCATGCGCAAGTGTAGCAGGCTTTACGATACCACCCATGATCCTTTTTAAAGATAAATGAATGAAACCAGAATTTGCAGATGATTTATCGTATGGATCTGCATGTTGTATGACAGGACGAGGTTCCATAATGTCAAAAACATTTGTTAACTGAATTTGTCATTTCACAAAATATGAACCTGCAGGTCTGTACCTTGTTATCTTTGATGGCGCTAAATCTCATTTAAATTTTAAAATTGTTGAAACAACAGAACGAAATGACATTTTATTGCTTACCATCAAACACTACTTACGAGCTCCAACCTCTAGATAAATCTGTATTTCTTTCGAATATCACTGAGACGAGGAACTTCAGTTGTATTGACTTAATAAAGGAGAAAGGACTTTGACTAAGTAACGTTTTGGAAAGATTTTCACCAAGGTGTGAGATAATGCATGACACCTTCCAATATCAAGTCAAATTTTAAAACTTACGTAGTATTTTTCCATTTGATCTCAGCATTATCCCAGAGACCGTTTTTGTGCTCCTAGCACAGTGACTGAGATATCTGAAAATTCTGTACCAACCGCCACATCAATTTCATCTGTTTTTTTCCCAAACATCAGAAATAATTATCGAGAAACGCTGTTCATCCCCGATGCCTAGTTCATTTATTAATGTACACTCTAATATTAGTTTTTTTTTCTGATAATGAAGAGGATCCAATAGAGACTGCAATTCTTGATGAAACTCACTCAATGCTTCACAATGAAATTCCTTCAGCATATAATGAACTTGAGAGCGACATAGAACAGATATCTTTCAAAGAAATTATTCCATCTCCAAGGAAAAAAATCAAGAACCCAAAACCAGCTATCAACAATTAAGGCATTCTCTTGCAGAAAGAATTATTTCCCTATACAAAAAAAGCAACAGCTTCAGTTGTTTCATCTCAAGCAACCAAAAAAGTAGCCCAGAAGGCAACCCAGAAAGCTACAAAAAAACACGAGTCTCAAAAGCGAAAGAATCATGGTTCTGTGAAATATGCCAGGAAGACATAATGAAAGAAGTGCGTAAGTGTGACATTTATTACAAATATTCATGAAGATTGTGTGGGATTAACTTAACTTTATCATTAAAAATAATAAAGAGTCTTTTACTTGTCCGAACTGCGAGCAGATCCACAATAGTTTCAAGAAGAAATAGTTAATATGTATTCAATATTTAAGTTACTAAATATTTTTAAAAGGAATGTTTATACGTCAATAGATTTGTGCAATAAAATTATAAACTTATAAAATAACGTCGGATCATTTTATGTTCCATATTTTTAATATTTTTATATGAACAAAGAAAATTATATACGTGGTTCACATTGAGTATAAATTTTGCTAAGATGGTCCAAATTATACTTTTTATTTAAATCGTTACTGCATCTATGTGAATATATGATTATGACTCATATTTTTTTTAAACGTTTAGAAATGTTTCCTCTTTCAAATGTGACCATTGATTTTAAATTTCGACCTTAGAAAAAACTTAAAAAATTATCAAAGCTTACGGTGTCCAAATTGGATTCAGTTACTTTATGTTCTAGATAATGTTTTCAGTTAAGTATTCAGTTAAATACGATAGACTACTTTTATATTTATTATATTGACGAAAATAGTAAGCGATCAATATATGTATATTCAAATTTACACATTGAAATTTTTTCAAACTTACATTAAAGATGATCCAATAATAAGAGTCGAAACGTTGGAGCCTTCAATCAAGCTTAAGGTTTTAGAAAAAAATTAAATATAATATCTTTTTAATCAAAATTTTTATATATAGGATGGCATGAATATATGGCCCCATTCGTCCCGAACAAGTAGAGTGGACTAAACTGAGTAGAAAAGTCATCTACCATTTTGCAATGCTCGCAATAATTAACGAGATATTAACGTTTAAAGATAGCCGAATACGCGCGTCCACTCAACTTACCGAAGGTACGGCCCACCGAGCGCACGGCACGCGGGCCGCGAGGAGCGGAGAGGCTCGCGACGATATCCACATTAATTAGAACACGAATAACATTCAGTTATTATTACTGCACATAGACTTGATTTCTCATACGAATTTGGGAGAACATAAATATTTTAGGTAAAGAAGACTTTTTACATAAAAGGTTGATATCTGAAATGATTTTCATAAAGAAACAAATAAATGGCTTAAACATTGAAAATGACACGGAATCTCTCGACGTTGTATATTTTAATCTATTTACAAGGACTTCATGCTTCCCTCTCCTTACTATCTTTGTCAACGTATTATATATTGTTTAGTTTTTGATTGCGTCGGTCACATGAGGACAAAAAATAGAATTGACATTTTCTCTGAGCAATTTATCTTTGCGTTTATCATGTAAGTTTAATATTTTATCAGTGATTATTTATTATATGTTTAATTTGGTTCAAATAATTTGTCAGATAACGTGATAATTATAATAAAAATATGTTTGAACATCATAATTTTCTTACGTCCATATCTCACAAGACACAGCGACATGTCGCATAATTTGGTTTTTTAATTTCAATAAGATAGGAAACAAGACCGTTATGTTAAATAACATTACTTTAATTCCGAAGCGCCACTACGGTCTGAGTATTAAGATGTTGAACTAATATATATATATATATTTTTTCCACGTAAATGTAATGATTGCTAAGGTCTCGGTAGTCTAAAGGCTCAGGACGTTCACACGGAATGTAAGAGATCCGGGTTCGACTCCCGGCCGAGGCAATATTTTTCGCAATAAGTTTAGTGTAGTTTTTTAAGATTAATTTGGGAAATTTGGGGGGATTATTAATATTTCAGATTAATTGCGTTAATGCTGATGATTTATCGGCTCGTAATTATCAATTCTGAAATCATTACATTTACGTGGAAAAAAAATATATATATATATTAGTTCAACATCTTAATACTCAGACCGTAGTGGCGCTTCGGAATTAAAGTAATGTTTTTAATTTCAATTTTTAAGTGTACGACCAATAATTTTTAATTGTATTTTAATGATTGTTTTACAATGTTGAGAAGGATCCGCAGTAAAAAAAAAAGATCGAAATGTCTATTACGTATTGACGTATACTATATATTGACTGAATAAATTCATTACACGCGTACATCCAGTGTTCGGCTCTCACAGGCATTATCATTCTTTGATTTATTCTTTGGAGCCTATCAATTCTTTTTATATATATATCACTCCTTATCTATTTCACAATCAATCTATTTCCTCTATAAAACTTACATCTTTCTAATAAACTGTCAGAATGCATAGCTTCAAGCACATTAATTTCTTCCATACACGTAAATTTCGAATAATAATAAGAAAAAAAAGAAATATTGAATTCCATCATAAAGTCATATTATTACAAAATTTATGAGTAATAAGTATTGCGTTACATAAATCCTTCTTTAATTTCATACGACTTAAACCGTGTTTTACGCTTTTCTCGATACAAACCGATAATACTTCGCATGCGTTCCGACATAGCCCAGTCTTCACACCTTGTGTAAAACAGACCATCCTTCATAATCTTTTTTACATAGACCTTTCTTCGTGTTTCTCCTTCTGTGTGATACAGCATCTTCTACGACTCAGGCGTCGAAATAAATGTAAAATGTATATATGTATGTATGTACATATATAATATATACATACATAATTCATATTGAATTATTTAATCATTAAAGATCCAGCTTCGACCATTATAGACCTTTAATTTTTATTTCTTATTGGTTGTGTTCTTACATGTACGGTCTAATAATTCTTATTGTTTATAAATATCCATTAATAAAAAAAGACTATGTAAACAAATTTTTATTTTTAACAAATCACCCATGGATGGTTACCCAACCCATAATGCACAAATAATTCAAAATTATCTTCAGGATATCTTTGGAAATTATGTTATAAGAACATATGGATCAGTACGATGGCACGGCCTTCGGATTTATCTCCGATGGAGTTTTTTTTATGCAAACGCTTAAAATATTTTATATATCAAACATCAATAAATAATATTAAAAATCTTCAAGAAAAAATAATCGCAGGTTATACAACTTTAGAGCAAAATGGTAATAACTACAATGCATAGTAACTTGTTGTAGGGCAGTTGTAAGAGCAGAACTTTGTGTTGCAGGAGGCAAGCAATTTGAACATTTGTATATAAGTTAAAAATCAATAAAATTTGTTCATATAAATTATTATAAATCATAGTTGTAGTGTTTGAGTTCTTGTATCATTAGGTTTAGAGGACGCTACTGTCGATATTCTCTTTTTCCTCCAAGCTAGTTGCGCCGTGCAGAGGGTGTTACGATGCCGAGTATGAGATCTTATGTTACGTCTTGTTCATGACAACTTCTTCTCTGTTAACGAGAATATATACAGATTTGTGCGTTGACTTGCATTTGATTCTTTGTTCCTGTTCATCTCCCATCTCTACGAGAACATTGCAATAGTCTTTCATTATTAATAGATATTTATGATAGATATTATGTATTTATATGTCAGAATCAATAAAAATGACATTTTCGATAGTGCATTGAATTCGGCTTGAACTCTTATTACACAATATTATGGAAAAAATTGTAGGGTGCTATTCAAAAAATTCAAAATGATCTTTTTTTTAAAAGCTTTTTAAAATTTTTTAACATGTGTTGTAACAAAACAAATGAATATTCATTTTTTAATCACTATTTTTAACTGTCGGACAGTATCTAAAAAATCATGTGGACTACACTGAACACCTCATATAAAAGATATAAGAATTAAATTTTCTTAAAATGAAAATATCTTAAAACTTATAAGAAGAATCCTTATTTGTTTCATTAATCTTTGTTTATCAAAGTATATACTATAATCATAACTCCTTCTTATACAATAATAATTGAATATAAGAAAGAGTTATGATTATATAATATGTACTCTTTTATTTTTAACTATAATTTCATAATTACCTAAATGCTGCATCCACAACATCTCCAATGCGACATGTACCAACTGGATGATAAGATGTGAGTGTTAAATGTTTTATATAACATTTCCAATACTTCCTAGTGTCAAATACATGGTTCTCGCAACCGGGAAATGACCTTCTATTAAGAGATGCACCATGGACTCTCATAATAGTCGTGTTCAAAAGTTTCTTTACAAAATACAAACCTAAAATACTCATGCTTTATATATAAAATATTATTGTACAAATGTTTGATGTATAATCCTATACCATTTTAGTTACCTTCTATGAGAGTATCTATATCATCCTCATTTGATAAATATTTTGGATCAATCAGCGGTTTGTCAAAAGAATTGCTGCTCTGCAATCGTAATTCTCCACTACTTTTAGGATGTAATAAGACAGGTGCAATGGTTATTGTATTTTGATGTGAAAATGGAGCAAAATATTTGTTATAGACCTAAAAGAAAACGTTTTGAAAATTAAAAGCTTTTCGCCTTCAGAAAAATGCGTATATGTGATGTATGTGTGAACTCTTTTTAACTTCAATTTACAATTATGTATTTATTTTTATTTGACTATATAGGGGGAGTCTGAGAGACTTGATCATACGGGAGAGTTGAACCATTTCAAAATCTCGTTCGAATTTCATTACAAGTGCGTGGTTGTCAAGAAGCAATGTGCGCGACATCAGCCGCTACGATGTCACGTGACAACACGCACTCCGCAATGCATTTCGGCTGTGAGTGAGACGAACGTGTTTTAATGTGCTCAGAATGAATAAAAATATGTTTGTTCATTTTATTGTGATATTTTTATACATCAAGGTTTAAAATTATACGTTATTTACATCATATATTATTGTAATTTAAGGTAATGTTGATGTTTTTAACCTATCATTTTTACTTTTCCTGCAAAACTGTATCAAAGTAAAGAAGAATACCGTGTAGGATATTTGAACCACTCGAAGTAACCAGAGTCAACTCTCCCAGTCACTGAATCAGTGACTCACTGTCTCTTCTTTTATTCATCAAGATTTTTTGTCATTCTAATTTTAACTTCTTTTTTTTTAGTTCTCAAGGACAAGATGCCATTTCAGTACAAACCAAAAGAGAATACCATCCGACAACATAAATTCAGTTAGTAGGCGCTGAAGAATGCGTTAGAAGATATTAGAAAAGGCATGTCTATAAGAAAAGTTGCAATCAAATACAATATAAATATAATAGAACTACATTACACAAATATGTAAGAGACAGAAATAAATTGGAAAAGATAAAAACCAAGGGAAGTCAATAAAAAGGTTTTCTAATTTTTACATTACAAGAAGAAAAATTACTAATTAATTACTTAATAACTTGCAGTAAAATAAACTATAGTTTAACCAGAACAATCGCCATGAAATTCGCGTAAATATACACAAGTTAATTCGAAAGAGTTATCAAAAAGCTGATTGTAAAACAACTTTGCAGGGAAAGATTGATTTCGTGACTTTCTCAAAAAAAAAAAATCCTGAGATAAACTTGAGGGGAATCAGAAGCAACAAGTCTCTCTAGAGCTACCAACTTTAATAGAAAAAATGTTGATGATTTTTTTTGAGAATTTGAAACAGGTAAAAGAAAAGTTTCAATTCGAGCTTAAACTATAAGTATGACGAAACAGGAAGCATTACGGTGCAAGATTGTCCTAAGGTGCTAGCCAATAAAACAAGCTTATCAGGTTGGACAAGTGACTTCAGCTGATAGAGGTAACAGTTTGTTTTGTTGTAAATGCTATTGATGATGCCATACCACCATTTTTTATATTTCTTCGGGTAAAATATAGCGAAAATTTTGTGATTAATCCTGAAGGATCAGACGGCGATACATATCCAAGTGACTGGACAGTTAAGAGTTTCTTTAAATTCATAGAACATTTCGTAAAATATTCTCGTGCCTCTAAAGAAAATCCATCGCTCTTGATTTTGAACAATCATAAAAGTCATATGAGTGTGAAGAGATTAATTTTGCAAAAAAAAAATGGAATAGCACTGTCAACTATTCCACTTCATTGTAGCAACAAACTTCAACCATTGGGTATTGCTGTCTATTTCTCATTCAAAACAAGATACAATATTGCCATGAGTAATTGGATAGTATCCAACCCAGGAAAAACAGTCACAATTTACAATATCTCTCTTTTTGTGAAAGACATGTCACAAGCTTTTAGTCAAGATAATATCATGAGTGGCTTTAGAAAGTCAGGAATATATCTATTTAATCCTGAAATATTCTGTGACAAAGATTTCTTGTGCTCTGCAGTTACAGATAGGGAAATGGCCATTGAGCAAGACTTATCTATTCCATCAGCCTTGCTATTAGCTTTGCCATATATTGTAGGAATAGTTACAGAAACTGTTGAAGTAAACAAGGATGCATTAGCATCATCTTGCTCAATCACTTCTATAGCAGAAAGGCATGTATCTACTACATCAATCCCACCGACTTTCACAGCAAACAGACAAAATGCGCCTAAACGTTTCATCACACCAGAAATGATCATACTCCAAAGCTGCGCCGAAAAAATCTACACGACGTGGTCGTCAGCCTGGAAAAATTAAAATATTAACAAAAACAAGAATGATCGCAATTCTAAAACATAAGAAGAATAAAAAAAAAGAAACCAAAGAAATCTCAGAAAATACAATAAATAAATCAAAGAAGCAAACGATAAAATGAAAAATTCTTCAGTTAAGTGATAGTGAAACAGAGAGAGAGAGAGAGAGAGAGAGAGAGAGAGAGAGAGAAGTTGAAGTTTAGTATAATGACAATGGGAAGGAGACCGAGATGAAAGCAGATATGCAAGATAGATGCAAGCTATTTAATCTTTATTATTATTTCTAGAAATTTCTATTTAGTGTATCAATAATTTTCAAAATGATGTTAAAATGACTATTTTGTTAATTTAAATGTTTGAGATTGAGAAGTTCTACTTTATTCTTTGTTGTGAAAATTAATGAAAACTATGTGGAATATAGATGTTTAATTCAGTTTTAGTTTTTGTTGGTTTTGTTCGCAAAGTTCAAAGCATTATATGTGATTTTAAAATTTGTTCTTAATGTAAATTGAAGACAAATATATTTTTTTTACTTTTTCCATAAGTTTATTTGAATATGATCAAATCTCCCTAACCGGTAAGTCATGTCTCCCACCCCTTCGGGAGAGATGAACCAAATTTATTTTTTTCTTTTAATCAATATAACACTTATGTTTATAAATTTATTAGAATTCCATTAAACTCTACAAATTATACCTATATTATGAAGCTTTACTTTAACATGAATAAAAAATCTATACATCAATTACAATAAATTTTATATACCTTCAAATAAAACGTGATTCAACTCTTCGGACTCCCCCTATTTCCTATTATATATAATATTATATTCGAAAAGTGAGCGTAGCAAAGCAAACAGCGTATTGGCCTGCTATGCTAGAGATCTCGGAGTTGATCCTGATACAATCAAAATATTTACATTTTTAGCCGCTCGTTTCTCTTCTCAAAAGAAAACGACAACCCACAGAGAATATTTTTGCCAACAAAACTTCGTTAACAAAATTTCGTCGTTTGGAATCGACGTTAAACACACTGTAAGTCCCATGTAACTGTGTACAATCAGTGCGCACCACAAGCAAATGAAAAAACTCACCACGCTCGATCACAAGCAATAGGACTAAGAATATACTTTCTATACCTCATCAGAAATCCCCATTGTTTTCTTGAGTATAAAACCATTATCTTTTGATATTCCTAAAGGTAACACCATTAATTGTAAATCTGGTACTGTGGACTTATTTGCATGTAAAGAACTATGAAAAGTTCCTAATACTTCTATTCCAGATAAAGTCCATGGTCCTAATTAAATATAAATTAATAATCGCTATAATGATACTTATTAATAATAATATGCAAGGTGTTTTATTTAAAATGTGTAATGGATCGAATAACTCAAAAAATATGAAAGATAAGAAAAAATGTTTTAGATGAAAGTTGTACGATCTGAAAGGATATAAATATAGATTAAATTAAAACAAAAGTAATAACAATAGGCCCAAAGATTAAATCTAGTGATGTGTAAATGCCAGTATGGGCCAACACAGAATATTGGTGTGCAATCAATTCTTTAATCAAAAGTGGTAAACGTTTCGACTCTCACTTTGGATTCTCTTCAGTATATAAAATAATGATAAAACAATAGTTAGCCGCAGGATCATAGGCTAAATTAATTTTCGAAAAAAATTCATGAGGTCATCTGGAAGTATCACTCTTTTAAATGAATTGTGGTTTTTTAACATAATATGATTCCTCTGATTATTTTGTATATAAAAAGTATTAATGTGAAGCTATCAAAAATCAATAGTTTACAAAATATTTTATACTCAATATTGGCAAAATAAAACATTAAATATCTCGTAAACTATTAATTTCCTTATAATCGTATCTTAATAGTTTTATAAACAGAATAATATTATAAGATGAATCAATTGGTGGATAATTATATAAAATAAGGAACCTCCCTCCGATGACCTTGACTTTGACATATATTGTTTAGATTATGATTCTCTGACCTCCGACAGGTTTTAGCTGCTCGTTATTCGATAAGTTACTCGTTATTTGATAGGTTTCAATCACTCGTTATTCGTTAAAAAATTATTAATAAAAAATTTAAGAAATAACATCATATTTCTGCTATACGTATACAATGTTAACTAATATCCTACATCTCCCCCTGCTTAGGAACATACAGAATGTTTCATAAATGCATGTCAATACTTTAGGAGACAAATCTATACACTAAAATAAATAAAAATGTCACATGAACGTATATTCTACATATCTTAGTTTTCAAGTTATGAATTATTAAAGAAAATATTCGAAGTATTCGCCTTATGCGTCAACCACAAACTTCTATATATAATATATATTACTAGATTGCTAACTCGTTTGAAAAAGTGACCCCTAATTTTGATATTACATTATACACGTCGAGAACTGCTCTGTGTGACCGCGTGACGTACATGCGCACACATCAGCATAAATACATTTGACAGGTCAATCGTGTTAAAACTATTTATATTTTATTGTAGTCATCAGAAGGGCCAAAAAAAGTTGGAGAAAATATTTGCATTAAATTATTTGTAAACAATAAATTAAATTTTGCGCAATAACTGCGTGGACTCTTAATGGTTTTTTAATTCCTCTACAATTTTATTAGAAATTGAATGGGATCACATCTTTTATACATATCTACAAGGAGCATTTCACTCTCGAGTCATAGTATGAGTCTTATTATTAGGTCATTTAAAAAGTATCCGCGGTTTTTTGTTCAATTTTTGAATAACGGATACTTTTTAAATGACCTAATATTAGCGAATTGATATGTTAATATCAATTCGCAGCATATTTTGTTTTAAGAAACAAAACATAAAGTCAGTCAAAGCGAATCAATAAGCGCAAATAGCAAAAATAGCGCGAGAAAGTCAGTAGAAGTCAGTGAAAATAAGGAGCGAGTCAAACCGAGAGTCAAACAACGTTTATTTGACTAAAGAATGAAATGCCCTTCGCACGTCTACTAATATTCAATCTTTTATATATCTACTAATTAGCTACTAATATTCAATTGTCTATCTTTTTTCTTAAACTTCCGAAAAAAATTAATTTTTCAAACACTATTTTTCACACAACTAAGATTACGTTTGGCATGTGTATGTACAGCTGATGCAGAATGTCGCAGGACAAAGCCATACTGCATTTCTTCGGGTTAATTCGTGACGCATGCGCAGAACTACAATTCGAAGTCCATTTCACATAAGCTTGTCCTAAGGAGTTAGCAGTATAGTAGTATATATTATATATGTATATATATATATATATATATATATATATATATATAT
>JAANIC010004708.1:555498-595236 GCA_017607545.1 Acromyrmex charruanus
GTGTGTGTGTGTGTGTGTGTGTGTGTGTGTGTGTGTGTGTGTGTGTGTGTGTGTGTGTGTGTGTGTGTATACGTATATATATATATATATGTATACAATTTTAATATTGCATATTTAAACATAGGGAATGCATAAATAGCTTAGCATTGATAACTTCTATCTGCAACGTATGTACATTCGCACATTATAGTATACACATATGCAATATTGTATAATATTGCCTATATGTATTATATTTAAGTATACACACCACTAATATTTTTACATGATTAACTTCTACATCTTTTTATTAAATGTAGCAAAAAATGGTATAGCTACGTATATTATGTGTAATATATCTATGTATAACTAATACATGTCACATTCTGACCTAAAATGACATTGTACGACAGGAAAAATACTATTAGGGTCATGTGTCAATGTACACTGTCAATATTGAAAATCTATAGTTACATACTTTCAGTACGCGCAGTCAATATTGGTACACAGTCGTAGTATCATTTTTTCCTATGATCAATATCATTTTAGAGTTTAGTCAAGATATACAGGGTGTCTCTTAAGATGAGTCGGGGCCACATTGGGGGTGGAGAATGGATCAAAGGGAACAAAAAATTCTTATATCATTTTGAGATACTCGCTGTAGTTTTCGAATTAGAAAAGGAAATGTCTAATCCAATATGCGGTTAAGCCGCGCCGCGCGAATTCGTAGGACGGCCCACACTCGAGCGGCAGCGGCGGCGGCGCGCAGAGAGAAGGAAAAAACGCTTCGTCGCTCGAGTGCGAATTCGCGCGGCGCAGCTTAACTGCATATTGGCTTCGACATTTTCTTTTCTAATTCAAAAACTATAGCAAGTATCTCAAAATGGTATAAGAATTTTTTGTTTTCTTTGATCCATTCTCCGCCTCCAATGTGGTCCCGACCCATCTTAAGAGACACCCTGTATACATATTATATGTATGATTAAATGTACAACTTTNATTTTATATTATAATATATAATGTGTATAATAATATATAAAATTTAATTCTTGTATATAAAAAGACATTCATGAATACGAATTACAATTACATTTTATGTGTATTATAATGTATGTGTACACACACAATGACACAAAAAATATTATTCTATTATTGACATACAAACATGTTAGTGAATTAATGATATATGCAATATTAAAATTATATTTTGGGTACATTATTGTGTATGTACATATAAAATTTATAATACATATAAAATATAATTATAATTTATATTCACTAATAATGTTTATTTTATGTTACAACAATGTTAGAATTATCATATGCATAGTATAATATACATACAATTTTCTATATTAGATATATAAGTCGACATATTAGTAATGTAAGTACTATAAGTATCTATCTCTTTTTATTAGACAGAGCAAAAAAAGTTACATTATGTATGTGCATTGTCGTATTCATTTATTGATAATATATTATCGTAACCTAAAATGGTATTGGATGTAAAAAAAAAGTGCTACTATGATATAACTATTAATTAAAAATCTGTACTTTATGTATATTACAGACTTTTAGTACTGGTGGTATATATTGGAACACAGCCTACATTGCATGTATACATAATACAACTATATTTCTAAGGCCCGATTCTACAAATATAAGATTAACTTCAATTACGATTTATTTTTTTTTCAATTCTAAAATTGGAAAATTTTCCAAAATAAAATAAATCTTACATTTGTGGAACCGACCCTAATACACGTTTTCGTCCCTGTTAAGGTGGTAATGTAGGAAACGGAATAAAAATATCGATAATTAATCGACCGAATTTCCTGCATGATCATATTAACTCAGAGGGCGTAAGCATCTTCTACATTAGAAATGAAAACCTGTAATATCAACCTTGATTAACTTCAGCCTTCGCTCCAGTATCCCCTTAAAGGAAATGTTTGTTTAATGTTAAAAAAAACGTTTTTTTAACATTTAAAGGAAACATTTTTTTAATGTTAAAAAAACATTTTTTAAATGTTAAAATTATTTGAACAAAATTAAAAAAAATATTACAACGCAGAATATCTTTTATAATTTATTATTTTTTATCGATAGTACATTAGACAACCAATTTTATTAATTAATAGTAATTTTTAATTATATTTTTTACTTACCGGATTTTGAACTTGGGACCTCAGGGTTATGAGTTTCATACCTTATCCGTTACGCCACTTGTAATTGTCGATGGACACAGTTCTTATTGTCCATAAATGATACACTTAACGCAATTATGTTGGGTTAACTTTTCTTCCGTGTTTATTTTTTTATTCCGGCCTGTTTTTTATTTAATTTTTTGAATTTTAGAAAATAATACAATTTTTTTAACTTTTATATTAAACATCAAATAAATATAAAATAAATGTTTTTTTAACATATTTTAAATAAATAAATAACGTAAAACAAACATTTTGTAAATAAACGTAAAGCTTATTCTACAATATGTTTTTTGTTTCTTATTATTTTTTACATCTTGTCTTCTTGTTTCTTATCCGGTTTTTGTTTTATATCGAGATAAAAATTAACGAACTTTGAAAGAAACAAGAAATACGTAGCAAGAAATATAATCGTCGTTAAAACAGTTGCAAAGGAGAAAATAGCAAAAGGTAAAATCAAGAAACAGAAAACAAAGAGCGCATTGTAGAACAAGTCTCAAACAAAAAAGTGTTCCTTTAAAAAAGTGTTCCTTCAAAACATTATTTCAAACAAAAACTTAATGTAAAATGAACACTTAATAAACGTCAAATATACGTTTAAGAATATTCCTTTGAATTATTATTTCAAACAAAAAATTAATGTAAAACGAACATTTAATACGCGTTAAAAAAAATCTCATTTTGAAAACGAATCATGAAACGTAAAATTTATTACGAATAAACATTTAAAAAATATTTAATAAATGTCCTGAAAACGAATCGTGAAATGTAAAATTAATGAAAAATAAACGTTTAAAAAACATTTCCTCTCCATTGGGACATAATGGTCCAACATGAAATAAATGTTTAGAATATGTTTCTTCAAATCATTATCTTAAATAAACGATTAGATGTAAAAAAATAACGTTTTTAACGATTAATAAACGTTAAATAAGCATTTAAAAAATATTTCTTCAAAATACTATTTCAAATGAGTAATTAATGTAGGAAGAGTATACTAGTATATTTCGTTTATAAATTTTTATTTTATTCGCGCGTTTTCGACTATGACGACTATGACGACTATGCGCTAGAGTATTAGCGCGCTTGCGCAAGAAGGAAAAGGTAAAGGAAGGTTAGGAGAATGAGAGTAGAGTTGGAAGATGGCGGAATACGTGTGTGGCACGGTGAAGCGTGAAGTGCGATTTGTGATTCTCTCCTGAACTGTTGTCCATAAATATTGGCTCACCAAACATCCCATCATCGGAATCATCTTATTTCCTACAAATTTGAGGGCTCGTCCGGGATAAGAGCTGGTGAGAGACAAAAGGGGAGAAAAGACGCAAGACGAAAGACGATAAGACGGGAGAAAGAAAAGACGAAAGAAAAGACTAAGAGACGAAAAAGACGAAAAGGCTAAAGACGAAAAGACGAAGAAGAAAAAACGCAAGACGAAAGACAATAAGACGGGAGAAAGAAAAGACGAAAGAAAAGACGAAAAGACGAAAAAGACGAAAAGACTAAAGACGAAGAAGAAAAGACGCAAGACGATAAGACGGGAGAAAGAAAAGACGAAAAGACGAAAAAGACGAAAAGACTAAAGACGAAAAGACGAAGAAGAAACAAGACGCAAGACGAAAGACGATAAGACGGGAGACGACAGGACGAAAGAAAAGACGAAGAGACGAAAAAGACGAAAAGACTAAAGACGAAAAGACGAAGAAGAAACAAGACGAAAAGACGCAAGATGATAAGACGGGAGACGACAGGACGAAAGAAAAGACAAAGAGACGAAAGGACGAAAAGGCGCAAGACGGAAAGGACACAACAACGAGAAGAAGGAAAGAAGAAAAGAAGACGACATTCAAATCTCGAAGACATTAAGAATCCGAAAGGCATTAAGTGTGCAATTACAAGAACTGACGCAGCGATATCAGAAATACATTGGCAAGACTGTGAATGTGTCGGTAACCAGTACCAACATCGAGAGGGCACTGAAAATACGACGCGTGTGAGCGTGCGAACGGTAAACATTTGCCACATTGCGTAAAGTGCAGAGACAAGATGAATAATCTCGCGCAAATTGAACCGATCAAGCAGAAGATACGCATGGCATCGACCGTTGCCGTGACGGCTTTACACAAATTTATCTTCGAAAAAGAAGGTGATGAAAAAATAAACAAAGACTCAGAGATTTTGAGGGTTTTACTTTTAAGAAAAACACAACGGGATACGTGGATAAAATAGAAGCGGCGCGAAAACTTTCGATCGGTGACCTGATATCCTGCTATAATATTCTTGGTTTAGAGTACGGCGGAAACAGAGAAGAAATAATGACACGCATATTACATGGTTTAATGGATTTAGATACTCTCACGCTTAAAGATAGTGAACAAGACGATGAGTTAGACGAAGATGCGAGTGACGAGGGAATAGTTGACGAGCAAGACGACGAAAGAGAGGAAGAAAGAAGCAACAAAGAGAGTGAAAATAACCTCGAAGAGAACCACTCTACCAGAGGCGGTCAAGTGAACACGAAATTCTCCATGACATATCGAGACGTGCAAGATTCAATTAAAACTTTCATTGGAAAAGATACATCCGGTTGAAAGATGGATATCTGAATTTGAAGATGCGGCTAATCTGTTCGGAATTACAGAAGTTAGTGTTCGCAAAGAAATCACTAGCCGGACCTGCTAAAATGCTCATCGACAGCGAAGGCGTTATCAAGTCGTGGAAGAAATTAAAAGAAATTTTACGAGACGAATTTAACAGAATTTAGACGAAATAAACAGTGCTCAAATACACGATATGCTGGTCAGAAGAAGACTGAAGAGGGACGAAACCTTGCAGGAATATTATTATGCAATGAAAGAAATAGCTGCTAGAGGCAAAATAGAAGCAGAAGCACTCATGAAATACGTGATTGACGGAATTCCGGAAGACTCACAGGGCAAGATGATATTGTACAGAGCTAAAAAATTGACAGAATTCAAGGAGAAGCTTAAAGTATACGAAGCAATTCGGAAGAAGAATACTGAGAGGATGAGAACGAGAGAGAAGAACAACATGCCGAAGAAGATAGAGGAAACCAATAACACCAAAAAATGGCGAAAAGGAACAGGAGACAAACGTGCGGTGTTACAACTGCGGCGGTAAAGGATACAAATCTAAAGACTGTAAAAAGAAAGAATTAGGTAAAAAATGTTTTAAGTGTCAAAAATACGGGCATACGGCAAATTTGTGTAACGCGTCAGACGATAGTGAAGCGGTAGCGGATAAAAAGACGGCGGTAATTAATACGGTTATTGATTCATCGAGCGGTAGAATGTTTAAACAAATCACGATAAACGGTGTGCGGATTAATGCGTTAATTGATATCGGCAGTCAAATCACGGTAATGCGCAAAGATGTTTACGATAAAATGAAATTAGATAAGCTACGGGGAAATAGTATTTGTTTAACCGGTTTTGGAAAAAATGAAGTGCATTCATTAGATTGCGTAAATACAATTGTAGAAATAGATGCTGATGAATATCCGTGTATAGTGCACGTTGTGCCGAATGAAGCTACAAACTCAAGCGTCATAATTGGTAGCGATTTCCTAGCGATGACGGAAATGATCGTCAATAACGACGGAATAACTATACGAAGAGCAACACCTGCTCAATTGTTAACACAAATCAACGTGATCGAAAAACAACCGTTAGACATTGGTAACGACGGATCCAAAAGTACGCGAAGAAGAGACAATTGTTGAAACGTATTAAGTAAATAAGTGTAAGACAACGAACGTGAGCATGCGTATTGTATCAAAAGACAAGAAAGGTCTATCTTTCAAAAACTGCGACGGTTACCGGCATCTGAGCGCGAAATAGTCGAAAACCAAATAGCGAAATGACTAAACGAGGTCATTGAGAAGCGTACGTCGGAATACGCGAGTCCAATAATCATTGTAAGAAAGAAGGACGGATCACCGCGTGTATGTATTGATTATAGGAAAACATTAAATCGAGTCATAAAAAAAGATGGTCATCCCTTACCACTAATTGAAGATCTACTAGATAAATTAGAGGAAGATGTGTTTAATACGTTAGACCTGAAAAATGGATTTTTTCATGTATCCGTAAAAAAAGAGTCGAAAATATACGGCGTTTGTCACTCCGAACGGTCAATATCAATTCTTGAAAGTCCCTTTTGGATTATGTAACTCGCCGAGGATTTTCCAAAGATATATTAATGCTGCTTTCTGGGATTTGATTAGACAAAATATAGTATTGCTTTACGTGGATGACTTGATCGTGCGGGCAGCAAACGAACAAAAAGCGTTAGAATGCTTGCGAATCGTATTAAAAACAGCTAGCGACTACGGTTTGCAAATTAATTTTAAAAAGTATCAATTCATGAAAAAAACCATCAAGTTTTTAGGTCATATAGTAGAAGGGGGCAAAATTTACCCTTCCCAAGAGAAAGTCAAAGCCGTGATAGATTACCCAGAGCCGAAAGAATTAAAAGATATTCAAAACTTTCTTGGATTAACGGGTTACTTCAGAAAGTTTATATCTTTGTATTCTGAAACTGTTGAGCGACATGTTGTGGAAAGATCAATCTTATAATTTTGACGATAAGGCTCGAAACGCATTCATACAATTGAAGACGATTCTAACTCAGAATCCAGTACTGAAAATATATCATTCGCGACACGAAACGGAAGTACACACGGACGCAAGTATAAACGGTTATGGAGCTGTACTTCTGCAGCGTTCAGACGAAGACAACTTATTACACCCAATATATTTTATGAGCAAAAAGACTGAAAAAGAGGAAAGGAATTACACGAGTTACGAATTGGAGGCGCTTGCGATAGTAGAGGCACTTAGAAAATTCCGAGTGTATTTGTTAGGAATTTGATTTAAAATAATTACTGATTGTGCGGCTTTTCAACGAACCATGAGCAAAAAGGAGTTAAGTACGCGTACTGCTAGATGGATTTTAGTGTTAGAGGATTATGATTACATCACAGACCGGGAACCCGTATGAAACAAGTCGATGCTTTGAGTCGGCATCCGATTATGACAAGTGAAAAGTCCAAATTATTAGGAGTCAACAAGCAAGCGATGAAGAGATTCAAGTAATAAAAGAAATTGTTAAAGACAAATCGTATAAGAATTATCACATAAGCGGCGATTTATTATATAAATTTCAAGATGGTAGGGATTTACTCGTTATTCCCAGAACACTAGAATTAGACGTAATTCGAACGATTCACGAGAAAGGACATATGGCGGCAAAACGTACCGAAGAGCGTATTCGTCAGGAGTATTTTATACGCGATTTAAGGAATAAAGTAGAACGACACATTGCCAGTTGCATGCAGTGTATATTGACGAATCGCAAAGAGGGTAGACAGGAAGGATATTTACATCCCATTCCCAAACCTGATGTGCCATTACACACATATCACGCCGATCATTTAGGGCCGTTAGATACTACTAATAAAAACTACAATCATATTCTCGCTATTATTGACAGTTTTACTAAATTTGTATGGTTGTATCCGACTAAATCTACCACAGCTCGCGAGATTACAAGTCGGTTAGACGTTCAAAAATAAATATTCGGGAGTCCGAAACAAATCGTGACGAATAGAGGCACAGCTTTTACCTCCCAAGAGTTCAAGGAATATTGTCAGAGTGAAGGAATTGAACACGTGACAGTTACCACGGGATTGCCAAGGGCAAACGGACAAGTGGAACATTTGAATAGAGCAATCATATCGATACTCTCCAAGTTATAATCGAAGAGCCTGATAAATAGTACAAACATGTAGATAAATTGCAACGTATATTACTCCACGTTCAATCATAGCGTAAATGCGACGCCTTTCGATTTACTATTTGGCGTGAAAATGCATGACAAAATCGATCTGAAACTACGCAAAGTAATAGAACAAGAATTTCGATCGAAATTTGAGGAAGAGCGTAACAAAATTAGAACGAAAGAACAAATTCTGAAAGTGCAATCGGAGAATTGTACGACATATAATCTCAGACGTAAGAAGGCTACAGAATATCAGGTGCGAGACCTAGTAGCAATCAAACGAAAACAATTAGGTCCAGGCCGAAAATTACGAGTGAAATAGTTAGGACCATATCGAATTGAGAAGGTTAAGCCTAACGACACATATGATGTGATTAAAAGCGGATCTCACGAAGGACCTGTAAGTACTTCTACCTGCGCTGAGTATGTTAAATGGAATACCGTTAATTATAAGTAATCAATTTTATTTGTAAGACGTTAATTATAAGTAATCAATTTTATTTGTAAGACGTTAATTATAAGTCATCAATTTTATTTGTAAGACATCAGTTATAAGCAGTCGATTTTATTTTTGTAAGACGTTGTAATGTTAAGTCGACTAATGATAAGTGAGTTCAAGCGATCATAGCAAACACGATAAGAGTGTTTTTCGTTTCTTTTGTTGTTTTTGAAAATTTAGTAGAAACCGTTTTGTGTAACATTAAGTTAACAGCTGGCGTCGTGCGAGACGCACGATTGTGCAGAATGGCCGATTGTAGGAAGAGTATAAGTTTCGTTTATAAATTTTTATTTTGTTCGCACGTTTCCGACTATGACGATATGCGCTAGAGTATCAGTGCGCTTGCACAAGAAGGAAAAGGTAAAGGAAGGTTAGGAGAGTGAGAGTAGAGTTGGAAGATGGCGGAACACGTGTGTGGCACGGCGAAGCGTGAAGTGCGATTTGTGATTCTCTCCTGAACTGTTGTCCATAAATATTGGCTCACCAAACATTCCATCATCGGAATCATCTTATTTCCTACATTAATGTAAAACGAACATTTAATTAACGTTAAATGAACGTTTAAAAAATGTTACTTTCGTTATTTTAAACAAAAAGCGTAAAATTTACATTTAATAAATGTTAAATAAACATTCAAAAATATTTTTTCCAAACATCATTTCAAATGAATAATTAATGTAAAATGAACGTTTAATTAATGTTAAATAAACATTTGAAAAACATTTTTTTTATCGTTGTTTGAAGTAAAAAATTAATTAAAGTAAAACAAACATTTCGTAAACGTCAAATAAACGTTTAAAAAATGTTTTTAGACAGTTATTTCAAACAAAAAATTAATGTAAAACAAACATTTAATAAATGTTAAATAAACGTTTAAAATATATTTCTTCCAAATATCATTTCAAATGAATAACTGATGTAAAATGAACGTTTAATTAACATTAAATAAACATTTAAAAAATATTTCTTCATAACATTATTGTAAATAAAAAATTAATGTAAAATTAACATTTAATAAACGTTAAATAAATAATATTTAATAAATGTCCTTCCAAAACATTACGTCAAACGGAAAATTAATGTGAAACAAACATTTATTTAACATTAAATAAATGTTTAACAACATTTATTAAAAAACATTTCTTTGAAACATTATTTTAAACGCAACATTAGTGTAAAATTAACATTTAATAAACGATAAATAAACGTTTAAAAAATGTTATTTTGGAAATGAATCTTAAAATGTAAAATTAATTACACATAAACGTTTAAAAAACATTAAATAAACGTTAAATAAATGTTATTTTCGTCGAAAACGAATCGTGAAATGTGAAATTAATGAATAATAAACGTTTAAAAAACGTTTAAAAAACATTTTCTCCCCATTGGGTGATTTATGATTTAAATTATATTGTACATGCTGCATTAAAAATTAGATAAATAAATCTATATTAAAAAATATACATATTTCTTTCTAATCTCTAAAAAATTTATCTCTAATCTCTCCATCATTCCTTCTTCATATCTTTGTGATAATAAATTACTTAATAAGAAAGCGCATCCGGCTGATCGACTTATACCGTTAAAATATTATTAAAATTGTGCTCGTATCATTCTATTGTAAAATTGCATCATAAAAGTCAAAAAATGAATACCATATCTTAATAAAATCGCGTGCGAGAGAATATATATCAACAATTTGTGACTACTATACGCCAAAATTATATTATATAACAATAAATGTGATGCATTAAAAGATTGCGTGAAGTTTATAATGAAACTTCAATCGTGGAGTGTGAATTAGTAATGTGCGCTTCAGATAAAATTGTATACACTGCGTTACATTTAAAGTAAGAAATAAATTAATGTTTTATAAAAAAAAATGTATAATATGATACTTAAATATATTACTGAATTTTTAAAATTATTTTCCTTTTTCTCTGCCTCTATTCGGCGGTTTAGAATTATATATGATAAGAAGGCGTGCAAATTTTCCTCAAATAATTTTCCTCAATAATCAAATTATTAAAATAAAAATTAAATGATAAGAAATTATAATTCTAATTTCTATTTCTTTCTGGGTTTTCCTCCAAAATTCTAAAATATTTTTTTCGCTCTCTTCTATGACATCATTTGCTTGTCACGTAACTTTGAAATCTGCACTTCCTGTTTCTTCTTATCGCGAGTGGAAAAGAATCTTCTTTCTCTATAGTTATTTAGAATTAATTAATAATATGATAGCTGTTCAGTAGTACGACGTAGTACAATAAGTGTTCGATAGCTCAATAATAATTTATAATGTTTGATAAATTAGGAACGCTCAGCTATTTGTATTACATTACATTACTAAAAATATTATTATAATTAGTTGCTAAATTAAAATCATTGCTAACTGATATCATTAAAAAATCGTAAAATAAATACCATATTTATTTAATAAAATTGTGAGCAAGAAAAAAAGAGAATATGGGAGAGAATATAATGGGAAGAAGAGAGAGCGCGAATACTGTGATAAGTATAGGACCACGATGAGTAGGAAAGAGAGCATGAATACTATGACGAGTATAGAACTACAACGGATAGGATATATCATATTTATTATATGCACTATTTGGCAACGTCGCAATGTATCAATCATTCAGTCAATCATTACGTTCATGATGTCATCACGAAATATGTCGTATTAATACGTCGAATGTCCTTTAAAAAATCTTTTATTACACTAACAAAGCTATCGTATATCGGCGCTTGCATTTTTGATCTCTCGCTTGTGTTGGTTGAACAATTCCATATGCATTCCTGAAGAAATGTGATGGAAGAGACAAAACTTAGAAAAAACAATGTTGCTGCATCAGTCATTCAGACGGACCGCTACTGCAATGCTTTCCAAGCATATATTGCATGAGATTTTACGTTCCTATTCAAGATGAAGAGTTTTATAAACAGTAAGTTTTTATTTTATAAATTTTTTTATATCTTTTCTCTGCAGTTTGTTTATCTGTTTTCCTTTTCTCTCTTTCTCTCTCTCTCTCTCTCTCTCTCTCTCTATATATATATATATATATATATGTATATATACATATATATACATATATATGTATACTCGTATATAATACTTTCTTTTGCAGAGCATCTTCTTGTAATAAATCCCGTCATACATCTCGTATATTGAGAAGAAGATTTACACTGACTCCTATAGCTTACAAATATATGGATGTTGGAATCGTCGTGGAACTTGTGACTTTTGTGGAAATTGCAACTGGCAACAACCAAAGTAACAACATAATCTTGCCTTGAGAAATGTGGCAGGTCTTCATCGAAAGACGTGCGGATATTGAGCGGTTCGTGCAATCAATCACACATTCATTATCGGTCCAAGATCTAGTGATAGAAATCATAAAAATACGTGATGTGAATGTGTCAAATTAATACTACGCGAAACATGTCTATATATGAAGCTATTAACTGACAGCTCTTCATGTTCGAACTCAAACATTGCGTCGAGAACGTATACTCTGAGCTGTGCCAGTATACGCATATTGTCAATGACAAAAAAAATATTGTAACACTGTTAGATGAAAATTGTATCATCGATAAATGTGTAGATAAATGCTGTAGATTTTTTGCGCAAAATTTACAATAAAAAATCAAATATAGAGTGTGAGTTAATAGTTTATGCTTTAGATAATATGTAAACAGTATGAAAAGTAAATGTACATTTTATTGCTAATCGGAAGCAGGTGCTTAGAATTCGATTTGAAATTAAGTAAATTAAATTAAATTAAATTAAGTTCCTGCTTATAAATATTGTAAGAACTATATAATAAGAGCTATATATTGTAAAATTATGTTTTATATATATATATATATANATATATATATATATATATATAAAAGTAAACACATATTTAAGTTATATATCTGGGTGTAAATTATTCATTCCTTTCTTATTATCGCAGCACTATCATATTACGCGTGCCACCAGCATCTTCGTGTTCAACGGCACTGCGACAGATGGTCAGGACCGTATTAAGCGTTCTTTCTATTTAAATCATTAAATAAAAAACGTATGATAAAATATTTTTGCGTGCGAGAAGATACAACGGGAGCGACAACGCGGCGAGTAAGATGACGAAACATAAGAGGAAGAGAGATAGAAAGTTTATGCGGTAAGTGTATGCAAGCCTTTGTTACCGATGCATTTTTGGGGTGGGCGGCGGACGACGGCGGTGGCGGGTGACAAAAAAAAATACGGAACGCAAAGCGGAATGTCATCACGTTTATGTAATGTCAATCGACCGGGATCCTATGTTTATGTAAATAGTGATAGCGCCGGGATTTTCCCCGCCTTCTCTCTCCTTCCCCGCGCCTAAGAATACCTCCGCGCCCCCTCTAGCCCCATGGATTAGAACCGGCTTATTATAGATACTAATGACTACTAATGACCTTCCAGAATGAATTTTCAATTGGAAACCATTTTGATCAGAATTAAAAACATTTTCAAATCCGAACTGTTCGGTAAATAGTTTCATTGTTTTCAGAAAATTATTAGCTGTATTTTATAACTCAGCAGAATCTTCTATTATTCTTCTAGTTACAAATTTCGTAATTTTTCTCGACACAAATCGGTGGGACTTTTTGAATGTCGATACCCAACTAGATGCTTTAAATATTGGATTTAAATTTCCTATTTCTTCTTGAGCTTATAAAGCCCATCGTTGTGTAGATTGATATCATGAACTATGAATCCTGGTTCAACACCTACATAAATTTATGTATAAATTTGGAGATATAAGATAATTTTTCTATACTATTTCCACCTGAATGTAATTGTTCTTCCCATTGTCTTAATTGACTTTCAGATGAAACTCTTCTAAATTTATTTTGCACTGACTTTAGCGAACGATTCCTTGTTTTTATTTTATTCATTAACGTCTCAATTCCGCCAATACTCAATAGTTCGTCTTTTATAAGAACTGTTGAAGTCATTATTTGAACATTGAGGATGAGAATTTAAATTATCTTCACTTCATGCCTTTTCATTATCTTCAATTATTTCAGAATTATATAGTTTATAAGGTTCTTGATAATCGAGATAGATTTCTTCTGTTACTTTCAACCCATTATAGTGAAAAATGCTCCAGCAATAATTTTTGTATATTTTCTTTTAATTCTATTTCTGCTTCAGTTACTGGTGTTTCTGTTAGATATATTGAACTTATAGATGCTACGAGTAATAAAAATCTAATAACATTAAGCGGATTGATAATCATTTTCAAAGATTAAACTTGGCTTTGAATCGTAATATAAAAACAATTTAACAAATTGCACAGACATACACAGTGCGACAAATATGTTCCCGAACAGGGCCTGAAAATCATAATTGAAACAACAATATGCATATTTTTTGGTTTTATTATTCAAAATATTCTCCTCTGGCTTCAATACACTTGTTACAACGATTCAATAGTGATTCAAATGCATGTTCTAGCTCAGTTTGCGGAATTGCCTCTATTGCCTGTGTAAAAGCTGATTGGATGGTCGGAATGTCATCAAAAAAGCGTCCTTTCAATTTCAATTTCAATTTTGGGAATAATGAGAAGTCGCAGGGGGCCAAATCAGGTGAATACGGTGGATGGTTTAACACAGAGACACGATTTCGAGCCAAACATTGACGGACAATTAATGAAGTGTGACTCGGTGCATTATCATGCAACAAAGACCAATCTTCTGGATCACGATATTCGGGGCGAATACGATGAATTCTGCCCATCAATCGCTTTAAAACTTCGAGATAATATGCACCAGTAATTGTTTGGCCAGTTGGAACAAACTCTTTGTGGATAATACCTTTGCTATCAAAGAATGTGATGAGCATTGTCTTGATTTTTGATGGAACTTTTCGTACTTTTTTTGCTTGTGGTGAATTTTTTGACTTCCATTCCGCACTTTGACGCTTAGTTTCTGGATCATATTGAAAGCACCATGTTTCATCACCCGTAACAATTGATTTTAGGAAGTTTGGATTATTTTCTGCGGCTGCAACGATGTCTCTGGAATAATTGATTCTCGCTGATTTTTGATCGCTTCTTAATGTGTGTGGAACAAACTTCGCACAAACCTTCATTTTACCCAAATCTTCATGTAATATGGTTCGAATCATTTCTCTACTGATATTTAAAGCCTCCTCCATCATTTTTAGTGATGTATTGCGATCGTTTGCAACAAAATTACGTACTTTTTCGATCATTTCGGGTGTTCGAACCAAAATTGGCCGTCCTGATTTTTTGTCATCTTCAAGGGTCTCTCTGCCTTCCAAAAAACGCTTATGCCACTCAAAAGCTGTACGACCTAGACATTGACTGCCGTAAACTTGTTGCATCGATCGGAATGTTTCTGATGCACTTTTACCAAGTTTTGCGTTAAATTTAATCACTGCTCTTTGTTCCATATTAAAATTTCTATCTCGACCAAAATCTTGTTTAACATGAACTGTCATATCTTCGTTATATATGTCATATATGTCAACCAAAATGAAACTTTGACAGATGATAGCAAAATGTTCAACCTTTAAAATGCATGTTTGAACGCACAGATGTCGCCACTGGTTGCTGAGATGTGGTTCGTGTCCGGGAACATATTTGTCGCACTGTGTAATTATGACAAAACTACTACACGGACTGAACGTAAAACTGCTTCGTGAATATTCTTATATACTGTCCATTTGTTATATTTATCTTGAATGTGTACATAAATTACTTATATCATAAATTACCTAGTTATTATCTAATCATGTATTATCAATTGACGCATTCAGCAGTTAAGAGAACATTACGGAGAGCGCTACGGAATTATCCGCTGGCGTACTTTCCGCATCGCTCCCTCAACATGTTGCGGGAGCAGATGTCATCCTATTCCTGTTCCAGTCGGAACAATAAGATATATACAAAAATGTCTTAAGTAAAACTTGTATAGTTTTTTACGTGACGAATTCTTCAGACGTGAGATCTAACATTTCAATGTAATTTTAAATGCAACAATTTTTAAAAAATTTATTTTTTAAAGATTCAATCTTATATAATAATTTTATTATAAAAGAATGGAATAAAATTATTTTTAATTTTTATTTATAGAAGAAATTAATAGGTCAATTCTAAACAGAATCGTAANGCCCAGTGCGAAGGCCTTCGATGATCGCGGCTCTTCGATTATACTCCGCACTTGGTTTCAACTTCGCCATTTTGAGAATATGACTGTTTATTAGAAGCATCAGGCTTTCTCAGACGCCAACAACAACCTCTGGTGAAAGTACATTATAGCGGAAAATTTAAATTGAAATTTGTCCGGATTTTGGTGACGTACCCTGTATATATATGTACAATACGTATATATATAAATATATATATATATACAATATATATATATACAATATATATATATATACAATATATATATATATATATATATTGTATATATATATTGTATATATATATATTGTATACATATATATATATATATATATACGTATTGTACATATATATACAGGGTACGTCACCAAAATCCGGACAAATTTCAATTTAAATTTTCCGCTATAATGTACTTTCACCAGAGGTTGTTGTTGGCGTCTGAGAAAGCCTGATGCTTCTAATAAACAGTCATATTCTCAAAATGGCGAAGTTGAAACCAAGTGCGGAGTATAATCGAAGAGCCGCGATCATCGAAGGCCTTCGCACTGGGCGCTCAGCAACGGAAATAATTCGGTTCTTTGAATACCCGAAATTAACCATTTACGTTGTGGAAAAATATACGGCTTTAGAACAGTCCAATGAAGGTTCCAGTATGCGAGGAAGAGTCACTCGAAAAACGTACCGCGAGGACCCCCGCAATCATTGCGAAAATTAGCATCGATTGTTGTAAGCGAATCAACAATGCATCGAATTGTCGAAGAGGACCTTTGATACAAATCGTACACATTAAAGATATGATAGATGCTCTCTAGGGCTGCCAGGACAAGCCGAATTGTTCACCTCGGCTCCCATAAGTCCAGATTTAAATCCCTTGGACTACTACGTATGAAGCGTAGTTGAAAGAGTCACAAACAAGTCTCGGCATCCCAATGTGACGTCATTAAGAACCGCTAGTGAGGCAGCATTCGTCGGCATAGACAGCGCTACATTACAACGTGCGAACGCTTCAGATCGAGAATAGAGGCCGTCATTCAAGCTAATGGGCTCTACAGGAATCCCCCAAGTGCCATGTAAAAGGATTTTTTGTAATATTTAATTTTTCATTAAAAACATTTTGTTTAAAGAAATTGTTCGATTTGTCTGGATTTTGGATGCACCCTGTATATATTAAAAATATTATATATTTACAAAATCTAATTACACACACACGTGTAAAAACCTAATACAAATTTTATTTAAGACATCTTTTCATATATGTTATTGTTCCGACGTCAATTACTTACGCATATGAGCATAGATAGCATATATACAGAAGCGTTAATAATTAATTCTCGAAAATGATATGTCGTAATGTATAATAACTTTATTACACATAGTTGAATTTGTAAAAAAATAATTTGTAATTTGATTTAAAAAATTGAAAATTTAAGAAAATTACGGGTGGGAGTATTTTGTTAAACAGAAAAATTTAAAAAATTTTTTTCTTTACAGTAGGTTTTTAATAGTATCTCGTCGGTACCATCGTGTACTACCATTTTTCAAACGATTCCATACAAAATTTCAGAGTGATTCATGCGAGTTTTAATTTGATAGCAATTCGTAGTGAATGTGTGTTTGATGTTTTTGATATAATCAATAATGAAAATAATAATGAAAAAAGAGCAATATCGATAGATGATAACAATATCCATAGCAGTATCAATATCGATCCGTGATTCGCTTTTTATTTTTGGATGGAAAAACATGCGAAGGAATAAAAACGAAAAGTTGGATGCTTTCTATATCGATATTGCTCTTTTTTCATTATATCAAAAAATACCAAACACGTTCACTACGAATTGCTGTCAAATCAAAATTATCGCATGAATCACTTTGAAATTTTGTATGACGTCGTTTGAAAGATGTACATGATGGCACCGATAAGATACTATTAAAAACCTGCTATGAAGAAAAAAAATTTTTTTATTTTTCTGTTTAACAAAATACACCCACCACCCGTAATTTTCTTAAATTTTCAATTTTTTTATCAAATTAAAGATTATTTTTTTACAAATTCAACTATGTGTAATAAAGTTATGTTACGACATATCATTTTTAACATTGCAACTTGCATCAGCAATGCCGTCTGTCTTCAAACACGGGTACTTATTGATTTGCCCTCATATATGTTGTACAATTTTAAAATAATTTTTTGTCAATTAAAAAGCGAAATGTGTTTCTTTTCTATAGTTGTTACTTTAAAATGTCCACGAATTATTTCAAAAATTATATGAAAATATATTTAACCCAATATACGTTTATTACTAATTATTAATAAACGTCTCCAGAGAATTTGATTACTTATTTTAAAAAAACTATAGAAAAAAGCAGGATTCAAACTTGGTATCTCCAGTGTTCCGATCATCTGATGAACTCGATCACACGAAGTTTTTGTTACGCGGGTCTATGAACGAGGTATATAAGGTGCATGAAAAATTGTAAATCATTAAATATCTCGTAAATTGTTGCATTTTGACATGATTTATGCTCAATTTCTTCACTCTAGCTAACTTTATCCAAGAAATATCTCGCAGATTACAATGGAGGTATCTCCTGGATAAGATTATCCGTAACTTATCTGCAAGTGAAGAAATTAGGCATTATATATTCTGGATTAATAGAAGGGATATATTATTACTACAATTTATTAAAATTTATATATTATTTAGACGGCCCCTTTATTGATACACGCTGAGCGGCCGAGATTGCCGAGAAAACATTTTCGCTCGCTTGAAACCAGAGCGAGAAGGATGGACGTTCTCTTGCTGTCTCTTCGTTCTTAGTGCGCCAAAGGCGAGCACACAGACATGAGCTTGTACTTATGTATTGTATGTAGCTGCCGGTTACGCCAGGCCGCCGTTTGATTCTATGTCGCCACCGTCAACGCGGAGTTCTTATAGCTGAGTACTCAGAAGCATTAAAGCAGAATTTTATTTTAAATAATGAAAAAAAGATGTTATTTTTTAAACTTATTTTGTATAATAACTTTTTAACGAATAACGAGCAATGGTTAAAATCTATCGGAAGTTACTCAAGGTCATAGCTTTGACAACATATGTCAAAGTCATCGGGGAGCAGGGAATCTGCTAATAATTACCTTGTTCTCTTTTCCTCAATTGATTTATCTCATTATTCTGTTCATAAAAATACGATTATAAAATAAATTAATAGTTCACAAGATATTTAATATATTTCACATCAAAATGCTTGTATAAAATAAACTATCTCGTAAACTATTAATTTATCAGTATAGCTTTACCTTACAATAGTAATATTACAATAGTAAACAATTATTTCACTAACATTTTTCTGTATCTTTCACATTTTCTGAGATATTCGATTTATCCATTACGTTTGAAATAAAACATATAATACATATCTTTCAAAATTTTTTATAATATTATAACAATATTTTATCCATTCGCTGCTATATATCTATTAGTTATATATAACATACACAAAAACTACGGAGTAAAAAAAAGATGAAACTCGAGAATGAAACTCAGCCTCGAAACATGGCTTCAGAAAACACATGGAAAACACATGGAGACGATGCAATTTGAATGCTATTGCGGAAAAAGTTGGAAGTATGTACCACATGATAACGCGTACACAATACACATGTATGCACATTTTATTATTAATGCAAAATTCCAATTTTATAAAACTTTATTTTATTTGATCAAAAAGTGAATACATCAATATTTATTGAAAAATACATATATGCACGCGCAATCATAAGTTATTATTCACCAAACGAGAACGTATTGGATTGAATAAGACCCAGTCCCACAACTCACAGTTAACTCTTGACCGAGGTTCAACTTATTTATTGTCTTTTTTCAATTCTAAAATTGGAAAGAAATGAAAAACAAGTTGAACCTCACTTAAGAGTTAAGGTTACGTGAGTTGTGGATACAACTCCTTCTTTTTACTCCGTAACAAAAATAAAAAAAATAATACTTTTGAGAAAAATATGACAAGCATTCGCATACATAGCTTTATACGTATTAATATATTTGTTTTACCCTTCCCAAAAAAGAAGTAATTGAGGGCTGACATAGGATTAAAGATATCCGAAAGATTTAATCCAAGACTTGCATTAAGCACAATCAAGTCAAGACCAGTTAATATATGATCCATCAAAGTTTGACCAACCGGTAGATCATTGATTACATTAATCTAAATAACACAATAATTATTTGATTAAAGAAAAAAATAATATATTTATCTTATCTTTAAAAATTAATAAATGAGTTATAAATAATACTACATATAGGTTGTCTCACTAAATGTGCGTGCGTGTGTAGATATGTGGAAATATATTTACTCTTTAGAATTGTGTATTTCCTTCGGATTATCTCTTGTAAACGTATACTCGTACTCATGCAAGTTCTGTTTGAAGCCTGAGAAATTTTCCACTATATTCGATGCAATGCTGCTTCCAGTTGCTTCAGATTTGTGGGCGGTTCCTCTAATCTTTGTAGTCTTCTTTCCATCATATTCCATACATGTTTCAATGGAATTCAAATCCGCGCTCATTGGTGGATGTCGTAACATCTCGATGTTGTTTTCTTCGAGAAAGTTAATTGCAATTCTGGCTGTATGTGAGCGAACATTGTCCTATATCAAGATAAAGCAATGAGATGCTATCACCAATGAGCGCGAATTTGAATTCCAATAAACATGTATGGGATATATGATATGAAGAAGATTACGAAGGTTCGAGGAAGAGCTAACAAATCTGCAGGAACTGGAAGTAGTAATGCATCGAATATGATGGGAAATTCCTCAGGTTTCAATTAGAAATTGCATGAGTACACGTTTATAAAAGGTCATTCAAAGATGAAGCGGAAATACCTAATTTTAAAGAGTAAATATACTCTCACTTACCCTTCCCCCTCCCACACACACACACACACACACACACACACACACACACACACACACACACACACACACACACAACGCGCGCGCAAAATCAGACCAGCAACCTCCCCCTAGTGCGCATTGGGTAATGCTAATGATGGCGATAATTGAATAAAAGTATATTGTAGATAAGTTTGATACATTGTATCTTCACGAAAAAAATTCGTATAGTTTAATTTTTTTTTAATTTATAAAAGAAAAGTCCATACTTTTGGTTATCATGATATTTACGAGGAAAATTTATTCCACTCCGTAGAGAGCGTTAAACTAAACAAATTTCTTTAAAAAAAAAATCGTTGAAAGCTTCACAAAGTACAGACTTTTTTTATTCTTGAATATGAAAAAAAATTTTGAAATACGACTATTTTTTGCGGAGTTACGTCTATTTGAATTTATGCGAAATTTTGATATCCTATGCGATAAGAACTATGCCCAGTTTGGGCCCAGACTGAACAGCATTGAAACCCAGCTAGGATTGTAGAGCATAACAAAAGGATTAAAAAGTTCCATATGTATAACTTTGTAAAATGAATCCCTTGAATGCTACAGCTGTTCAAAGTTCGCTATTATGATCATGTATTGTGTACCATGTAGGACTGGTTTTATTCGATTTCTCGGATCATCTAGTATCTGAAATATGTCCAATCTTGACGAATACAACTAAAATCCTTTTTGGACCTTAAATGAATAGTTATAAGTGATATATATATATATATATATATATATATATATATATATAAGTAATATGTTAATCGAAGAGAGGAAAGAGACATTCAAAGTATGAAATAAAAGGTTTTAATTCCCTAATTGAAATATGGACAATATATGGATCTCATCTCTCTTCAGTTTCTTCATCGGAACTCTTCCTAAAAGTAAAAAAAAACATCATTGACTGTTCTTGCTGGCATATGGTCTTCGTCAGAGTGTTGGGCATATCCCAGATACCATATAAATATTATTACGTGCACACAACACCCAACCGACAGCCATTTTTGCAAGAGCAATAATATTCTGGAATGACTTGATCTCCTTCACCATCATGTTCTGCCAAAACGTACACATAATAGAGTACGATTCATATGCCTACATTGTATTCGAGTTTTGACAAGAATAGCATCATGTACGGCTATGCCATAATTAGCAAGATTTGTTGCCTCAACATCATGACTTATCTATATAAAATGTCGTCCCGTAATAACCATATGTTCTCTATATATCTGGTTTGTTTAATTTGATATGACTAATCTTATACAAATCATCGTCTGTCAGTACTAGACTTCTAACTTATATGTTCAGATTTTGTTCTTGGATTAATCGAAATAACAGATTTAGTTTGTATAATCGATCTAACATAAGTTGTGCAATCTTTTTCAAATGCTCAGCGTCTGATATGATGACCAAATGAAACATATTATGAAAAGCAGCAGCATTTCGAAAATCAGTCATTAGATGAGGAATCTATTGAATACGCCATAAACGATTAAAATATGCGAAGCAAGTTTTAAGATATCCATTGATAACTTCTATGACAAACTTGACTTTAGTGACTAATTGCAAATCACCCAGCGTATCGCTTAGTTGACTTTCACCAGATAAATCTGGCATTTTAACCACAAATCTCTTACGTTCCAAATATTCCCTAATGTCACGAAAACCTCTGTTCAGAAAAAAATATCACCCTTATGAAATCTATAACGCACCTCAGGTATCTTCTCTATAATTGTTCGCATGAAGCTTGCATTATTTTCAATGGCCTTGAAAGATCCTAAAACGTCTATATATCCATTAGAAGCAACACATACTATAGATTTTATTAAAGGATTTTATTAAAAGATGTTGTTTATGCATACTATAGCAGGATCTTTGAAAAACATTGTTCGAACTTTTATGTATATAAACATAAGTGCCATCCCATATTGTTGTTAAAGAAGTTTCTTTAGGAAATAGTAGCTTACAGGATATATTCGTACGTTTTTCAAGTATTTGATTTCTGCTTAAATGTGAAAATCTTAGATATTGAAGTGTAAAGTCCGTCGCAATTGTATTTCGTGCACTTTTCATTAATCGCTCTGCAGTATTACGTTTACCATTTACGAAAATATGAGCAAGATTTTGATCGCTATGTCCTATTTTTAGTTTTGCTAGATAAATTGCAAGCGCACATTCAGTATGACACCGTTCACTGTGTCGTAAGGATGGCAGCTTATTTAACAATCGCGAGAAGTTTTCTTTATTGAACCCAGTCCAATGCTCTACAACAGTGTTCTCTATACCTTCAAAATAATCAAAGTTTACTGTTGAACGTTGTTGTTTAATAATCTGATTACGTAACAAATCATATTAGTTACCTTCCGATCATTGACAAGCTATAAAGGCTAGAGTTGTTGTCACGTCTATCAGTGTCGTTCGTACGCAGTAATGAGTCTTTCTGGCGTGATTTTTTATTATTTTCTAATTTTCATTTTCATGGAATTGGTTAACGTTTTAATGTTAAATTTTTCCATTTGTAACCTTGAATAATACTAGCTAAAACTAAAAGTGACTCACTGTGTCTGACTAGCCAAAATATTAAGAACCGCGGTTTTTGAATCATTCATAGTAATTTGCGATATAGTTTGTGATTTGTTATCAGGATGAGCGTCTTTATTTTCGGGATAATTAATTATAATCTTAAAGTTTTTTGATAAATTAGTTTTTCATATTCTCTATTCCGATATTTCCATCATTTCCTTATTTTCATTCATTTTTCATTTTTCTTTTTCTTTTACTCTTTTTGAGTTTAATTCTGGCATTTAAATTCTCGGGGTAGGGGAGCTCACCATGACAAGATAATTTTTATTTATAATTTATTTATGTTAGTTTGTGTTGTCTCTGAGGAGAGTTCAAAAGTGAGCCGAAACATGTAAGCGCATTTTAATGAATAAAGAAATGTCACACTTCATAGATATATTATTTGGGCGACGTCTTCTGCGCTTGATTACTGCCGTATCCTTTCCAATTCATATCAGTTACTTGCGCTGTAAAAACTTGGGTTGTTTTAATAGGAAAACTCTGTCCACAAATACTTATTCACAAACTGAGCGCGAGTGTTCTCCGACACACAATGTTGATCTATGGGACAACCAAATATACACTTTTTGACTGCAAGATGCCCTACTAATGTCCAATTGGATTTAACAAAAAGGCTGCGGTTCAGTATTTTTAACTATAACGTTTCCATTTCTTGTTACGTCCTACAGACGTCACGATTTTTTTTTCTTCGCCGCGACTATGGTTGACATCTACGAGACCCGAGCGACGCCTTCTGATAACGGACTGACAGAATTGAAAAAGGAACTGGACAGGCGCCGCGAAAACTCGTAAATATCAATCAACCCGAAAAGAATAATAACCTTAATGTAGGCCCGAAAAGAGACAAGATTGCAAAGACATTATAAATGTACCGAAGTCACGCAATAGTAAAAATCTAGGCTTTATCATCCGAGACTGACTAACAATTTTATCTTAGAAAATAGGCACCATGTCGCACTTCAAAAAATCGTAAACGCATAGAATAACTTCCAACAGAAGCGTTATCTGAAACCAGACTCGCAACTGACAATGGTAGCATGGTAACCATCTGCTTATCTAGCCATATTTTCCGCGAGAATAACAGAATTCGTCTCGGAGCAATCTTGGATCTTTAAGGAAAACCATAAATCACTTTCTCTTCTTCTCAAAACTACTCTATGTACTTTAGATCAATCACGATAAAACGTTATAAAAATCGTAAATCTCGCGTGACATTACAACTAACTTTAGCATTCTAGACAAAGAGCTTAACACCCTTTTTTCGGGGTATAAATAGAAGTCCGCGAAAGCACAGAGCGTCAGTACAGAATTTTATACCACTCGGTTCACGTCAGTACAGAATTTTATACCACTCGGTTCACGTCAGTACAGAATTTAAAACCATTCAGTCCACGTCAGTACAGAATTTTATACCACTCGGTTCAAGTCAGTAAAGAACTTTAAACCATTCAGTCCACGTCAGTGGAGTTCGCGCTTAGTTACTCATTATCTCGGACAGTCCGAAAATCATTATAACCCGCGCTGATCTCGCCAGTTCGATCCCGTCCGAGTATGAACTTGTAATCAAATCGCAACTAAAGTTAGCCATACGCCACGGCGACTGCCCTTCAGACGCTCTTCGCTGACGGATCTCCTTGGCCACTCGCCTAAAACCAATCCGATATCTTAGGGACAGCTAATAAATAAGTTGTAATTATTTACAGTCCACCCAGCGTTTCCCCGCATGGAAAAACTCATTATGCATGAATACACGCGTTTCAAAAGAACGTACTTCAATTTTAACTCGTCGGTTCGTAGTGCGTACTATCAAGAAACGCGGACGACCCCCCTATAACCGGAGGAGTACGCGGAACCGGTGTAAGGTGCACGCACGCACGCACGCACGCACGCACGCACGCACGCACGCACGCACGCACGCACGCACGCACGCACGCACGCACGCACGCACGCACGCACGCACGCACGCACGCACGCACGCACGCACGCACGCACGCACGCACGCACGCACGCACGCACGCACGCACGCACGCACGCACGCACGCACGCACGCACGCACGCACGCACGCACGCACGCACGCACGCACGCACGCACGCACGCACGCACGCACGCACGCACGCACGCACGCACGCACGCACGCACGCACGCACGCACGCACGCACGCACGCACGCACGCACGCACGCACGCACGCACGCACGCACGCACGCACGCACGCACGCACGCACGCACGCACGCACGCACGCACGCACGCACGCACGCACGCACGCACGCACGCACGCACGCACGCACGCACGCACGCACGCACGCACGCACGCACGCACGCACGCACGCACGCACGCACGCACGCACGCACGCACGCACGCACGCACGCACGCACGCACGCACGCACGCACGCACGCACGCACGCACGCACGCACGCACGCACGCACGCACGCACGCACGCACGCACGCACGCACGCACGCACGCACGCACGCACGCACGCACGCACGCACGCACGCACGCACGCACGCACGCACGCACGCACGCACGCACGCACGCACGCACGCACGCACGCACGCACGCACGCACGCACGCACGCACGCACGCACGCACGCACGCACGCACGCACGCACGCACGCACGCACGCACGCACGCACGCACGCACGCACGCACGCACGCACGCACGCACGCACGCACGCACGCACGCACGCACGCACGCACGCACGCACGCACGCACGCACGCACGCACGCACGCACGCACGCACGCACGCACGCACGCACGCACGCACGCACGCACGCACGCACGCACGCACGCACGCACGCACGCACGCACGCACGCACGCACGCACGCACGCACGCACGCACGCACGCACGCACGCACGCACGCACGCACGCACGCACGCACGCACGCACGCACGCACGCACGCACGCACGCACGCACGCACGCACGCACGCACGCACGCACGCACGCACGCACGCACGCACGCACGCACGCACGCACGCACGCACGCACGCACGCACGCACGCACGCACGCACGCACGCACGCACGCACGCACGCACGCACGCACGCACGCACGCACGCACGCACGCACGCACGCACGCACGCACGCACGCACGCACGCACGCACGCACGCACGCACGCACGCACGCACGCACGCACGCACGCACGCACGCACGCACGCACGCACGCACGCACGCACGCACGCACGCACGCACGCACGCACGCACGCACGCACGCACGCACGCACGCACGCACGCACGCACGCACGCACGCACGCACGCACGCACGCACATGCATTCACAAGTTATAGATAATAAATTTTTTTATGTAAAGAGAAGTTATAATGTACAAAACCCCTTGTTTATTATTTTATTAATAAATGTAATTTAGGTATTTCCCTGTCTTTTATTGACATCACCCCTCGCATTCATTTCCCTCGCATACCTGAGATCGCATGAGGTCCAATCCCGGGTCAAAAGGATTAAGTTCCTTGACCGAAAAAGTAGGACCGACATTCGCACTGTCCAGCGGATCAGGTGTGATAGCGTCCCTTCGGACATTGACTCACATTCCGGGACTTAAAAGGTGCGTACGACTCATAGGTGTTCGCCTCCGCGCGTATACCTGTGAGATTGAGTCTAACCGTCCTTCCATATCCTCTCCATTCTCCCTCATTGTCTCCTTGACCAAATTTTCAAGGGTTTGAACGTAACACTTGTTTCTGTACGTTTTCTTTTATAATAGCACCAACAAACATGACATATATATTTAAATGTGTCGAATGGGGTTCTTGTGAAACTATTAGGCTCTTGTTTCAAGAAATCTAGCAGTTCCCCAACAAATGTTTACACGACTGATTTAATAAATATTTTCCACGTTGCCCACAGTGGATCTCATCGCAACCAGTAACTGCTTTGGGGTGATCCCGTACAAAAGACTGATTTATCCTGATTGGTACATTCGCCGCTTGTTCCTCTCCCCCCCCTCCCCCCCCCGTCCCATCGCCGTCATTACAAGCAAATCCGAATTTCTATGACATGATGGCATGAATCGCGACCAGGGACTTAGCCAAATTGATGAACTGTACTAAATACATTTTAGATATTACTTCAATGTCTTTAATACAATCCGTCACAACGGAGAGGTGCCCTAGATGCAGAGAAATTGGATAAGACTAATGGTGCATGGTCATAATAGCGAATTTTGGATAGTTTTAACACTCGGGAAACTCTCCTATAAAATTGGGCTCATGGAATTTTTTATTCTCTTTTGATATCTTAAAATTTTAGGCATGTCTCATGTTCATCCGTGATCCAAATTCCCTTATAGACATAGTCCTTTGTTGACGAGTGTATATCACGAATTTTAATATAACGCATCACTATTTATAATAAGGGTGTTTGACAATTAACAATAAAACCATAGTGAAAGGGCTAACATGGTGTGTTTGTCTCTCTCTAAATCTTTATCCTCTCTGTCTGTGCCAGTCCATGGATGTTTCGTGAGAGACAAAGGCTACCAACTGAATCACGAAACAAGAAATTAATTTTCGTGTCAAGAAATTAACATACTCAATCTTTCCTTGTCTGACATACTTTATAATTCATCTTAGTTTCTCTTTCTAACCTTTATAATTTCTGTCTTAAATTAAATATTGAATAAAAAATTAAATAAACAATGACAGTGCCAATAATAACCAATATGGAATAAGTAAAAGGATATCACCAATGCAGTAAATATCATATTGATTATTATTACAAAATTGTTAACGTAATTAAAATTATAATACATAAATAATATTAAGATTATTGGTTATAAATTAAAAATATTAGCATATGTATTTTGATTAAAAATTAAGTATTGTTAAGTTAAAAATTAATTATGACATGAATAGTTGGACGGTAGCGGAAACTCAACTCGCGCGCGAGTCTATTCTCACCCTCCCCCCTCAAGCGAAGGCCGCTGTTCCCGGGCTTCACAGCTGGGAGCCCCGTTTGTTTTCTGTAATTATCATCTTGCGCCGCGCACGTGGTGAGGAGTAGCACGCACCGTTCACGCTTCGGGCGGTATTCGGAAACCATGGGATTAGCACGCGCTGCTCACGCTTCGGTTCGCGTTCGGAGGCAGTCGAGGAGTAGCGCGCACCGTTCCCGTTTCGGCTCGTCTCCAAAAACAGTCGAAATCACTCTCTCTTGCTGTATACGCGTTAGCGCTCCGATACAAAAGCGCGCCAACAAGTGCTTAGTGGAAGCCGACAAACCCAGTTTATTGTATCACAAAGAATTATAAACCTTCCGCGGGGAGTTAATTGGACTGCTCCGGAGTTCCGAAGGTGAATTGGAACATTTTTGACGATCCTGCCAGGATCCGCGGAATGTCGGTGAACCGGTGAATGGTGAACTGCCTAAGTGATAAAACAATCTCTGAAACGCGATCATGTACGCGTAAAAACCCGTGCATAATCGCAACGTGGATCGCGATTTTCGATCCGCAGTTTTGATCATCGGCGCCCGCGGGGTATTCGCGCTCTCTCTTTCTTACGGCACTCGGCCATAAGAAGCGCAGCGAATCAAGACGGGCACCAGTTGTTGTCTCTCTTTCTCCAGCGGTCGACGCGGCGCAGCAGTTCACGCCTGTTCGGAGGCTCGCGTGCTCTCTCTTCCTCTCTCTAGAGAGCCCCACCACGCGTCACGAAGTCGGCGCGTGTCTCGGGTCAGCGCTCTCTCTCTTTGAAGAGCGCCCCCCCTCGCCACGCTAAATTCGACGCTTCTCTTCGTCTCTACGGGTCTTACACTCTGGCTTGACTCTCACTACGCACACGCAGTGAAACGTCAGCCCGATGCCAGAGATGGATGAAACGCTGGAGATCTCGGCTCAGGATGTGATCAACCAAATGGATGCGCAGTTGCGCTCGTTGGGACGACAGATCACAGCTATTCTCGCATTTGGAGCGGAACCCCTGCCGCTACCGGTTTTGCAGAATCGACAGCGGTTACTCTTCGACACTTGGTCTGGCTGTCATGACATCCACATGAGATTAGTGTGTCTCGACCCCTCTTCGGGAAGCGTGAAGAAATACATGACGGAGGACAAGTACGGAGCTGCCGAAACACAGTATCTCGACGCCACCGACAAACTGGCATCCTACATAGCCGCGGCTTCCGCGGTCCCAGCATCGGCGGACGCACCTCGCCCGACAGCGCCACCAGCACACGGATGTCATCGCCTCGATCACCTGCCCAAAATAAGTCTCCCAGTTTTCACGGGCAAATATACAGAGTGGGATAAATATCGCGCATATTTTGATTCGCTCATCGTTAAAGATCATGATATTGATAATGTGCAAAAATTGCACTATTTACTGTCTAGTTTATCGGGAGAACCTCGGGATCTACTAAAAAATACGCCTTTCAATTCGGATGGCTTTGCAACTGCGTGGAATTTGCTAAATAAGCGTTACTCTAATTCGCGGTCTATTGTGGCAGCTCATATTTCTGCGTTACTTGCGCTTCTGTCGGAAAAGGCGGAATCGGTAGAATCGTTAAAAACGTTGCGAAATCTCGTTACTGAGCTTGTCACTTCGTTAGAATCCGCTAAACGTTTTCTGTACGTGACCGAGCCATCGCCGGAAGAAACGCCGGGAATTCACGGAGTCAGCGACATATTAGTTTGTTTAGTCGCGTCAAAACTCGACTCTAACACGCGACGGGCCTGGGAGCTGCATCTGGGTTCGAGCGACGAGTTTCCACACTTTTCCAAATTGGACAAGTTCCTCGCCACTCGAATACGCGGGTTAGAATTGTGTCCAAAGGCGGCTGTTAGCCCAGTAACAAAAGGGCCTGGTTCATCAAAGTCACCTCGCGTCACCTCCCACGTAGTTGCAACCTCCCCGATTTCGTGCCCACTCTGTAAAAAAGCGCATTCAATTTATAAATGTAATCAGTTTCGGACTTTGGCACCTTCAGCACGACTGTCTCGCGCAAAAGACTTGCGACTTTGTATAAATTGTTTAGGGTCAAAACATTTGTCAGCGAGTTGCGCCAGCTCTCAAAGCTGTCATATATGTCACGGGAAGCATCACACACTTCTGCATTTCCCGAGTCCTATCTCGCATGTGTACACGCCGTCGACATCGACACCGACGTCGACGTCGACATCTACGATGTCGACCGCGGAGCGAAATCGGCAGGAGATCGGATCGGACTCGACGATTCACGCGTTGATGACGGCACCGATGCCGCACGGGATCGGTCGCGTGTTGCTCGCCACTGCGCATGTGTTGGTGACGTCTGCGGAGCGAACGGTAAAGGTTCGGGCATTACTCGACCAGGGTTCTACACGGTCGTTCGTCACGGAGGCGGTGGTGCGCTCGTTGAGGATACGCACGGTTCCGGTGTCTAATGCGCTGGTGGGGGTTGGAAGTGTCTCGGCGGGAACTTCGACCGCGGTAGCTCCAGTTTTGATCGGACCGAAACACGGTAACGGCCCAACGCTTCACACGGACGCGCTCGTGTTAAAAAAGTTGACGAGCTACGTTCCCCAGGTCCCACGACGGGACCCTCTCTGGCCTCATCTAGAAGGCCTCGATTTAGCGGATGATCATCCCGTGGTGCACGAGCCGGTCATTATCGGTGCGGATTTGTACGGTGCCGTTTTGTTGGATGGCTTGGTGCGCGGGCACTCGACTGAGCCAGTGGCGCAACGTACGATTTTCGGATGGGTGTTATCGGGACCCTCTTCCTCGGTTGCCGCTGACAGCGAGGACACGGCCGTTGTTCTCCATTTTATGGACAATGATGCACTTCATGACTCTCTAACTAAATTTTGGGAGTTGGAGAATGTTCCCAGTGCACCGACATACACACTCGCAGAGGCTCAGTGCGAGGAGCACTTTGTGAGAACCCACTCACGCACGCTCTCGGGTCAGTACGTGGTTCGACTCCCGTTCAGTTCGAATCCCCCTATTTCACTCGGATACTCCCGTCCCAGCGCGTCTCGGTCACTGAACGCTCTCTCACGACGTCTAGCTCGGGATGACACTCTTGCGCAGCAATATGAAGACTTCATGTCTGACTACGAGACACTCGGTCACATGACGCGAGTCCCCCCTCCTGAGCGCGAAGATACTCAGATGGTGTACCTCACGCATCATCCGGTGCTCAAACCGGATAGCCTCACAACGAAGTTGAGGGTGGTGTTCAATGCCTCAGCTCTCACCACCAACTTCACCTCTCTAAATTCACACTTGCTCATAGGGCCTAAGTTACAGCCGGAGCTTTTTACGATTCTGCTACAATGGCGCGCGTTTCGTTTCGTTCTCTCAGCCGACATTACGAAGATGTACCGGCAAATCCTTGTTCACGCGGACGATCGGGACTTTCAACGCATCCTCTGGAAGTCAAACCCGGATGCTCCCGACGTAGAGTTCCAGTTGAACACAGTGACCTATGGCACCGCGTGTGCGCCGTACCTGGCACTTAGAGTATTGCGACAATTGACGATGGATGAAGGGCACGCGTATCCCCTCGGAGCACAGGTCCTTCAAAGGTTTGTTTACGTTGACGATTGTCTGTTCGGAGCGGATGACGTCGACACCCTCACCCAGATGCGCATTGAGGTTTGCGCACTACTCGGCAATGGCCACTTCGTGCCTCGGAAGTGGAGCAGCAACGACGAGAGCTTGCTCGGAGGAATAGACCGCTCTGATCACGGGCTGGCCTGGGGTCCTGGTGACGCAGACACCCCGAACGTTAAGGTGCTAGGCCTCGGATGGAACCCGTCCTCAGACTCATTTCACTACCGGTTGTCGTTGCCCCCCCTGTCGGAGGTGACTAAACGGCAGGTGTTGTCTCTCATCGCTCGCCTTTACGATCCGTTAGGGTGGATTTCCCCAGTCATCGTTCAGGCAAAGATTTTCATGCAGGAGTTGTGGCGGCACTCGTTGACCTGGGATGAGACACTCTCGACTGAGTTGACAGAACGATGGACGCACATCTACGAAGACTTGCGCCATCTGGCGGCTGTAACTATAGACCGCTGGACTCACAATCACTCCAACTTACGTCGTCTCTGTCTTCACGGGTTTTCCGATGCCTCGAGTTTGGCATACTCGGCCGTAGTGTATTTGCAGTGCACACATCTCGATGGAAGTATCACCACCTCTTCGCTAGCTAGCAAAACTCGCGTCGCTCCGCTAAAGACGCAGTCCATCCCGCGCCTCGAATTGTGCGGAGCTCTGCTTCTGGCCCAACTCATCGCTCAAATATGCACACTTCCCGAATATTCCCAACTGTCCCACTTCTGTTGGACAGACTCGACCATCGTGTTGTCGTGGTTGAGTGGAGAATCGACGAAACGCGACGTTTTTGTGGCAAATCGGGTCACCAAGATCCGCAGCGCACTCCCTGATGCTACCTGGGGTCACGTTCCAACGGCTGAGAACCCTGCTGATGCCGCCTCTCGGGGACAAAGCGCCTTGGCGCTGATCCACTCACCACTGTGGTGGAACGGCCCGCCTTGGCTGCTGCAGGACGATTCTCACTGGCCACACAGGATCAACGTGCAGGATGAAACACCTGTAATCCCTGCAGTAATCGCAGCCCACGTGCGCCCAGTCGAAAACTCGTTCCTTGAGCAGTTAGCAGCTCGATATTGCTCCTGGAAGAAACTCGTACGAGTGACTGCGTACTTGCTGCGGTTCTCTCCCAGCCGGCGCGCTGGCTCCACTCTTAGTTCGCAGCCAACATTCATCGATGCTACGGAGTTTGGATCCGCTGAAGAGTACTGGTTTCGGTACGTTCAGGAGTGTTGGTTCGCGGATGAAGGCAGGCGGTTATCAGATGGATCTAAAACCCTCAGCTCCAAGAACAACCCGTTAGTCTCGTTAGATCCGTTTTTGGATGACAAGGGCCTTCTCAGAGTGGGCGGACGATTGTCGCGCTCGGACTTCCCGTACACTGTTAAGCATCCGATAATTTTGAAGGATCATCCGCTCGTGCGACTGTTTGTCGCGCACGTGCACCAACAGTGCCTCCACGGCGGGTTACAACTCACGCTGCGCACGCTACGCCAGACGGCGTGGATTTTACGAGCGCGACATGTAGTGCGTGCTGTGCTACATAAATGCGTTTCGTGTGCTCGACTACGGGCAGACACGATAGGCCAGCTTATGGGATCCTTACCCCCCTCGAGAGTTTTACGCCCCGCTCGGGCGTTTCAACACACGGGTGTGGATTACGCCGGTCCCCTCCAGGTACGAGAGGTCGCGGGTCGCGGAAATCGGGCTCACTCGTGTTACCTTGCTGTATTCGTGTGTATGTCTGTGCGGGCTATCCATTTAGAGCTCGTAATGGATTATTCGTCGAAATCCTTTTTGGCGGCGTTCAAGCGGTTCGGTTCGCGTCGGGGGCTCCCTCAGTGCCTCTACAGCGATCGGGGCACCACCTTTCGGGGAGCGCACGCTGATCTTACGGAGGCGTTTCACGCGGCTCAACAGGCGCCCGAGTTCCGGGATTTCTTAGCGGAGAAGGGTATCATCTGGAATTTCATTCCCCCAGCCGCCCCCCATTTCGGTGGGATCTGGGAGAGTGGAGTTCGCAGCGTAAAGCACCATATCCGTCGTGTTCTCGGATCCCGGACGCCCACGATCGAAGAGTTCTCCACGCTTCTTTGTCAGATCGAAGCGTGCCTCAATTCGCGACCGATTGCTCCGCTGACGGATAACCCCGATGATTTGGCGTCGCTCACTCCAGGTCACTTCCTGATTGGGGGCGAGATCACGGCAACTCCTGAACCCACCCTCCTTCATACCAATTCCAACCGACTAACGCGTTGGCAGCTTTACCAACAAATGCTCGAGTCCTTTTGGAGACAGTGGAGTTCTGATTACGTGACCTCGCTCCAGCAGCGATCCAAGTGGCGGTCCCGTAACGAGGGCATCTGCGTGGGACAACTTGTTTTGTTGCGAAACGATACCACTCCCCCCATGAAGTGGCAATTAGGACGTATCACCGCGTGTCACCCCGGAAAGGATGGCCTCACGCGGGTGGTCTCGGTTCGCACCGCCACGACGACTCTCATTCGTCCCCTGAACAAGTTGGCGCAGCTGCCAATTGTCCATGAGGACGTATAACCTGTACTCTGTTACAATTTGTTAATTTAGATTAAGTTAGTTTACGTTTTGCATTTCCGATGCCACGGGTGTTGAATCCCATTCTGAACCTCGGCGGGTTCAGGGGGGCGCTATGGACGGTAGCGGAAACTCAACTCGCGCGCGAGTCTATTCTCACCCTCCCCCCTCAAGCGAAGGCCGCTGTTCCCGGGCTTCACAGCTGGGAGCCCCGTTTGTTTTCTGTAATTATCATCTTGCGCCGCGCACGTGGTGAGGAGTAGCACGCACCGTTCACGCTTCGGGCGGTATTCGGAAACCATGGGATTAGCACGCGCTGCTCACGCTTCGGTTCGCGTTCGGAGGCAGTCGGATCGGCGCGCACCGTTCCCGTTTCGGCTCGTCTCCAAAAACAGTCGAAATCACTCTCTCTTGCTGTACACGCGTTAGCGCTCCGATACAAAAGCGCGCCAACAAGTGCTTAGTGGAAGCCGACAAACCGAGTTTATTGTATCACAAAGAATTATAAACCTTCCGCGGAGAGTTAATTGGACTGCTCCGGAGTTCCGAAGGTGAATTGGAACAATAGTAAAAAATTTTTCATGCACGAATATGTATTGTTAGGAGTTGGGCCAGAAGAGAGTGGGGAGCATCACGTGACGACGGTCAGGATTACGGGGCGCGTGGATCCGGATTTTTCTCCCGTGAAGAATTATTCGTATTTTGGAGTGTATTTAGAGTTAGAACACATAGAAATAAATATTTGCATGGGTTTTCAAACACACAACTCGGTGTCTAGGTTAATTGCATTACCCGCAACAATTGGCGCTGCAGCAAAATCATCAACTTTAAGATTAGACGAGCACGTGCAGTGAAACTTCAAGCACAATGGAACAATTCGTATACACGTTAACACAAAGCCAGCAACAGTTAACTAAGGGGCAGAAGATACTCTTGCTTGACAGCTTTCGGAATGGCAAAAGCAAATATTGAATCTATTATCAACGTAAACACAAGGTAATGCTTCTTCAAGTGCATAACAGTTAGGTAAATTGAGTGGTTAAGGCCTCCCAGCAAACGAAAATGGATTAAAATGGATTGAAATTTTTTTTCTATCCGAATGCGTATTTTAAATACATTTTTGGATTTAATTGGATTCAATTGGATTCAATTGGATGCAATTGGATTGAAAAATTGCATTTTCTATTCAAAATTTTGAATTGAACAGTATTCACAATGCACAGAAAAAGCTAATAATATTTTTAGATTGAAAGGCATAGAAATATACTCCATGCAATTTCTATAAATGAATGAAAATGCATTCAAGATTGAAAAGCATTCATTTTAACATTCGTGAATCAATATTTCTGAAAATCTGAATCCATTTCAATCCATTCTTGTTTGCTGGGCGTTTAATAAATGCTGAGAATTTATTAAAATTAAAACAGTGTTGGCGATAAAAGAATGAACTTTTTTATCCCCCATCGAATGACTATATTTTTATATTAGGCATTATCGCAACAGCGAAACAGGACATCAAATACTGTTTGACAAAACGATCACAATAGCTAACATTACATCATATTGTCCAAAAAAAGTATAGAGAAGCCATAGAGATACAAAAACAATCTAAATAGAGATAATGGCTACAACATAAATAAAATATGGAAAACCATTCTCCCGGTTATTGAAGACCGACCAATTTCCCTCATCTCCCCCCCTCCCTTCTCTCTCACAATTCTCTTCTTTCCTTCAACCACTCCAACAAATAGCGTAATATAAAAGAAACGGCCCGGAGGAAGTATTAGGCTGCTCTCCTGATGAAGTGGACTGCATGTTCACGAAACGTTGGCATTCCAAGAATGGATCTGAACACGGAGGAAACTCACGAATCGCATAATCTTTATGATGACTATATTTATACCTATATCTATAACTTACTATTATCTTTAAACTTTATCTCTTCGTTCACCACGTGCATGTACTACGGACGCATGCTTAATTTGATATAATTGATTTTAAATTACAGGATGTACTTACAATCAATTGATGAGAAGAAAACACATAAAAGTATTAAATAAAAAAAAAATTATTTTACCAGCGATAACAGTCCGCTATAGATGTTCAAAATGGTGACCATCCATGGCAAGACATTATCTAAAACGTGATTTTAGACAAAAATGTAATGTTCAAATAACATAAATGAAAATTTATTCATGAATGTTTCCGAAACACTGCAGAGACTAACAATACTTCGACTAACACCGCTTCACTCATGTATATGTGTTGTTTCAGTCAAACTACAAAAATTACCCAAAACAAGGTCATTTAGTGTAAATATACAACAAATTCCGATGAAACGTTTGAACTCAATGAATACAATCCGCACAGCCTCATTGTGACAGTGAAAAGAATCAGTTTACTTTTCCATCATGCCTTTTTACACAAAAGAAGAGAAAATTGATATGATTCTTGCTTACGGTGAAAGTGATAATTGTATGGGGCAAGCTGTAATCATCTACGTATGTACGGAAACAGATTTCCTGATCGCTCTTGTCCATCGCGTTCTGCTTATTTTGAAATAATAAAAGTGTTTAAAGAAATCGACAGTGTGGATAAGAAGCAGCGAGTAAGAGCTAATAAGGTAACAGATGAAAGGAATAAGATAAACATCTTAACAGCAGTTTTACCATAAATCCACATGTCAGTATAAGATATCTTGAACGCGAAAGCGGTATTAATCGAAGTAGTATTGTAAAGATCCTACATCGTAATAAGTTCCTTTTCACGTCTCTCCATCAAGAATTACACGGAACAGATTTTGAAAGTCGCGGTTTTGTGAGGATTGCAGAAACTTCGGAACGATGATACATTCCTCAAAAAAGTTCTTTTCTGACAAAGCATCTTTCATTAACTATGGTCAAATCAATTTACGTAATTCACATTATTGGTCCGTAGAAAATTCACGGTGGTTAAGAGAGATTGATAAACAAAGATCTTGATCAATTAACGTTTGGTGTGGAATTGTTGATAATAAAATTATTGATCCATATTTCATTGAAGAGACATTGAATAGTGATAAATACAAAAAATTTTTAATGGAAATGCTGCCCACCTTATTAGAAAATGTCTCATTAGACGTCCGGCAGGCCTTATGGTACCAACACGATGGTTATCCAGCTCATTCCGCACGTGCTGTAACTGCCATTTTAAATAGAAAATTCGGAAATCGTTGGATTGGACGAACAGGAAATCATAAATGGCCACCACGATCACCGGACTTGATACCACTAGATTTCTTTTTATGGAGAAAATTGAAAGCAGATGTGTATCATAACGCACCGACTACTAAAGAAGACATGAGGGAACGCATACAACGAGCTTGTGTTGCAATCGATCACACTTTAATGTGTAACACAGTCTGTGGGTAAACGTTTTAGACAATGTCTTACCGTGGACGGTCACCATTTTGAACATCTGCAGCGGACTGTTATCGCTGGTAAAATAATTTTTTTTATCTAATACTTTTATCTAATACTTTTTTATGTGTTTTCTTCCCATCATTTGATTCATCTCATTATTCTATTCATAAAAGTATTAAGATATGGTTATCAAAAAATTAATAGTTTACGAATTATTTAATATTTTATATCAATATGTGCCACAATAAAATATAAAATATTTCGTAAACTATTGATTTTTTTATATCGCTATCTTAATATTTTTATATGCAGAATAATTAGAGGAATCATATTATATAAAAAAATTCACATAATTCCATTTATAAAAATGAAGTTGATGTTGACCTTCAAATCTTCTAGGCACCTCCAGAAAAAATGTTCATCTACGATACGATGCCCCTCTCGAAACCAAACAATTTTTATTTCAAGCATTTCTTCCTATCCTCAAAACTGTGGGTATTATTCGAGTGGCCGGTCTTAAGTGGGACACCCTGTATAAGCTCATTGCATATATTCTTAGTGGATGCTTGGTTTTTACAATAAACAGCTAATTATATAGACATTAGACTTATAGATGATTAAGTGCATTAATTAATTTTGCTGAGCTTAGACATTTCTACTTCCGGCACTGCAGTGGTGCATTGTGCTCGCTTCGCATCGAGTGCGATAGATTCTACATTCGGACGTGCAAAATCATCACAGGATCATCTGGATGCATCCATAACTTTATAAGAATAACCATAATATATTTGCAGGAATCTGGTAACGAGAATTACATCATATGCTGAAAATTATGTGGAAAGCTCTCTCTTTTCCTACGCATTAATACTATGGCTTTATAAAGGTAATTAATTGAAGATCAATTATATATATAATAAGTAAAAAATATGCAAAAAACAGGTATGCCGAATTTGAGGGTTTGCCGATTTTTCCGTTGGATGCAGTTTATGTAATGTGAGAATAAATCGTCATTAGTGTCTGTGCTTCTTTTCCTTAATATTTATAATAGGAAAAACTAAAGTAAGTATATAATATAGACTGATGCTATCAGATTAGACTTTATAATATTAACTCTTTCCGAATCGATTATTATATGAATTTTAATAGTGTAATTTATATATAAGTGATATCGTGATTTGAAGATTCAAGTGGCAGTAAAATGTAAATTCAGGTACATAGCACAATAAACCTGATTACACATAGTCTGCATAGTAAACCTGGTTAAATATTACGCATGGTCTGCACAGGATGATTTACTTCAGACTTGTAATATATAATGACATTTAGTAATGTTATGCTTGATTGATACAAACATAACTTTATGGCGATCATTTAAATTAACAATTACAGTCGTACTGAATTAATCTGGATATAATATTATTTAAATTCTTTTATACGTTATTGGCTCTTTGCCCTTCTTGTATACTATCTTTTGTTATAAGTACAGAGCCTTTTTAATACTTTTAATTTTATATACGCGGGCAAAATAATGCGTCATTGTCATAAATATTTTAATTTCTCTTTTTCTTATATTCGATATGAATATGGTTTTAAAACTTGTCAATTTTTTAAAAGAGTTTTGTAACCTAATTAAATTGAGTGTTAACATTAGAACTCGCATCAGATTCTTGAAATCTTGCATTAATTACAATTTAGTTTCTCCACATCTTAAAAGATACATGAATATTAGAAGTTAGCTTTGTTTAATAGTCATTCTTACAGAAGACTTCAGAGAATACAAGTTAATAATGTGAAAGCAATTTTGCAATTAGAATTGAAGGACTCTTACAATCACTTACATTATATCAGAATGAGCATCTTTGATTTTTCCTTTAAAATCCATAATGTTTTGCCAGTCTCCATGGTTTGCGAATTTTTCAAATATTTAGACAATATTAACTTTTTTCAACATACAAGAAAAATTGATAAAAAAATTCTATGGTTAAAGGAAAAAGATTTGAAAAATAAAAGAGCAAATA
>JAANIC010004710.1:0-29671 GCA_017607545.1 Acromyrmex charruanus
TGAAAAATTGTTTTCATTAAATTAAATTAATATTAATATATTAATTTTGATTACATCCCTCATCATGACTTTTCGTATCGTATGCGATGTTTAAAAACCGTGTTCTGTATGTATTCATTCAATTTCCATACATATTTCATAATAGAAGATTTCATCAGTAATGTGTTAAGTGTCATCAATCACCAGTGATAGTGGATCTTATTTGGTGATTATACGGATTATAAGGTCGTGCTAAAAATGTCAGCGTATTACTCTAATTAAGAACACATTAAGATAAACATCGCGTAGAAGCCAAAGTCATTCATGAGGCTAACATAAGCAAAAACGTTTATATCTCAGAAACGGTTCAGTTTTCGAACGGTTCTATTTACACTAAGGTCTTTTTTACTCATTGTCAGTATGGTGTATATTATCTACTATATAAAAGCTGAATGATTCTTTTGAAATACTTAGTATAATATTTATATTCGTAAGAATTGTATTTATTATTTCAGTAAATGGTTATATGTATATGGTAGGGAGCTATATCTGGCGAATAGGCTGGATGGGGAAGCATTCGTAGCGAAATTCGTTGAATTTGGCCATCGGTGTCGGGCACGTGCATTGTTTGGATGGAAAAGCACTTTCTTCTTCGCCAAATGGAGACGTTTTTTCTTTAAAATGTTGTTGAAACGGTCCAATAAGGCTGCGTAGTAATCGCCGTTGATCGTTTGCTTCGACGGAAGGTAATCGATATGAATTATACCGCGTGCATCCCAAAAAATTGTGGCCATCACCTTTCCGGTCGACTTCACGGTCTTTGCCTTCTTCGGAGCTGGTTCACGCGGTGAAATCCATTGTTTTGACTGTTCCTTCGTCTCGGATGTGAAGTAATGGATCTATGTTTCGTCCTCAGTAATGAATCGACGCAGAAATTCATTTGGATGACATTGAAACATCTCCAAACATTGTTTTGAAATCGTCACGGTCGCGCTTATGGTCCACAGTGAGTAAACGTGGCATCCATTTGCCGATAGCTTTTTCATATCCAATTGTTCGTGCAAAATTGTCATTATGCCATGTGATATGCCTCAACAAGCTCGCGCACTTTCACTCGTCGATTAATCAAAACAATATCGTGGATCGTTTATCTACGATTTCTTGAGGCATAGCAGCCTCAATTGGACGTCCCGAACGAGGGGTATCATATGTGTATGTACGACCACTTTTAAATTCATCCAATTGTATACAATCGCAAACGCTGGTGCAGATGTGCTATGAACATTATCCAATTCGGCTTTGATTTTTTTAAATCTTTCATATGTAGATATTTGATCACTGCAGGAAACTCGTTTTTTTTCCATTTTGCAAAAAATACAAAGGTTATTCGCTTTAATCATCTACAGAAATGAAACTACGCGATGAATTCCGTTCAAAATTTGACAGTAATCAGTTGAAAGATGCTGCTTGTAAAGAAGTAATGTGACATGACACTGCGAGTGCCTTTTGACAGATTTTCTAAGAACTTATTGATTTGCCTTCGTACTAACCTTTCCTACTCTGACTTTATAGGGTGCCTTCCAACAAGAAACACATATCACAATGACTTTTTAACAATTTTGGCTTTATAGAGTGCCTTCCAACAAGAGACACAGTGTGATACGGTATGACACGGTGAATCATTATAGTCTTGTTGTTCGCCAATACAAGGATGAGGTAATCACTGTATTGTACTGAGTGAGTCGCTTGTTAGAAAATACTCATAATCTTCTCTTATCCGAGGCAGACAATTTTCTGCTACTATATTTTTTCTATTTTGTGGACACAAAATACTAAATAAATACACACACACACACACACACACACACACACACATACATGGATGTGTGTAGAACACTACTATACTACACTGAATTGATAATCCTGTTGCGCGGCAACGATATGAGAACGCGGGACATACTGGTTACAGCTGATTGACTCGTTATAACGCCATTATTTTCTACGCGTACAGCGTCACGCAAAACGGTATAAGTATGCATATACATATACATATATACAAAAAATTTTCACTTTTCATCCTAGGAAAAAAGATACATAATCGATATCATGGTCACATCTTATCTTCTTCTTAGCGACTAATTAAAAAAAGGCGTTCACCGTATCTAGGTCCACGTTATTGTAAAAACTCTTTATTATCTTTGATGTTCTATTATTGATACGTCATTTAAGTGCATTCTTAAGGTTTGTTCCACTAAAAAATAAAACAGATGACCAGATATATGACGCGGTAAAGTAAAATTCTATATTACATTCTGTGTCACAAAAACGTGATCAGTAGCTCTTTGAAACTGAATGTATCATAAAAATAATAAAGTAATATTTTAAAAGTACATTACATTTAGTTATTAATGCATTTACTTATTAATATTAGGTGTAGTAAAAAGAAATCCATTATTTTTCCAATAGATTGCTTTAGTAATCTGTATCTCGAGTTGCGAGATGTTCAATCACCATTATTAAGAAAATAACAATTATGTAGGAAGGAAAATATTTTCATGATAATTTACTGGAAGGTACGCAGCATTTCTTACACTGCAACGCTCTTGAGATGCACGTCTGCACGCGATCTAGCGGTTCGGCCATCAAGCGTTGAGCGGTTATGAAGGAAAAGTAGGCACTTCAGAAATCGGCCCAAAATGTGCAACTAATTTCGAGCACATTGAAGTACACGTATATAATTTCTATAATTTTATAAAAAATATATTTGGAGTAATATGTTTATTAATAACGCTATTTATTAAAAAAAAAATTATTAAAAAAAGGAAAAAGCAGGATCGAACATAAGATCTTCAACATTCTGATCTTGCATCTAACGCTCGAGACCACACTGTTCTTGTGGATCACTTCTACGAACGCGGTACGTACAGCGCACGGAAAGTCGTAAACTATTATACGTTAATGAGAAAGATATGTGATTAATATAATTTAATAAAAGGAAAGTGAAAGAATTTTAAATCACAAACACGGTTGCTAGTTCACCGTTTTTTTTTTGCCAGACTTCGGTTTCTTTTGGACTAATATTCGATACTCCAGCAAATGTGAAAAGTTTACAAAAATTGAAGATTTTTCATCACGTTTGTGATTTAAAATTCTTTCATTTTCCGTTGTCTCGATAGAGCGAGACAGAAAAAAAACAAAAACGGATAGAAGCTCCGATTGTAATCGGTGAGCCTCTGCACGGACACGTCAAGCTGGGCTCGTCTAGCAAAACAGCGAGTCTGTTTCTCAGAGTCCTTCTCTCTGTGGTCGCTTGTTTCTAGCGACCGAAAATACTTTCTCGACAATCTCGGCCGCTTGACGTGTATCGTAAGGGGAAAGAGACATTCTAGATAATTTATATTAACTAATATTAACTAATTAACATAACTTTTATTAAATTATATTAACTTTTTGCCTTACGATTTAAGTTACGATGGCGCGTGCCATAATCAATAACTTGGAACGTGTTGTTTACGTTTGGCTCAATAGACGTACCACCGCTCTCATCTATGATACTTATGTTTGGCCTGATTTCTACAATTTCTTACACGAAATATAATATATTGTAAGCGAAAGGGTTAATCATATACCTTTCTCATTAATGTATAACAGCAAATATGATTTCAAAACGTGATAGTTGACGAGATATAGTTTACGATTTTCCGTATTTTATGTACCGCGTTCGTAGAGGTGATCCGCAAAAACTTAACGTGGTCTCGAGCATTAGCTGCAAGATCAGAATGTTGAATCCTACGTTCGATCCAGCTTTTTCCTTTTTCGTATTTTTTTTTTAAATAAATAACGTTATTAATAAACTCCAAATATATTTTTATAAAATTATAGAAATTATATGTGTACTTCATTGTGCTCGGAATTAATTGCACATTTCGAGCCAATTTCTGAAGTGCTGCCTACTTTTCCTTTTCAACCGCTCAATGCTCGATTGCAGCTAACCGCTGGATCGCGCGCGGATATGCATCTCAGGAGCATCACAGTATAAGATATAATACATACTGCGACTATATCATTCAACAAATTATCATGAAAATATTTTCCTTCCTACATAATTGTTATTTTCTTAATAATAGTGATTGAACATCATATTAATAAGTAAATATATTTTACTGTACTGTAATGTAATGTACTTTTAAAATATTACTTTATTATATTTATGATACATTCGGTTTTCTTTCAAAGAATTACTGATTACGTTTATGTGCCACAGAATGTAATATCTTTTAATATAGAATATTAATAATACCAATTTAAGGCTAATAAGAGTCGACACAGAACGAAATGCGTAATTTTAAACTGGAATGTTGACTTAACTCCAATAATTCCGTAATGTCTTCTTTATTCAACATGTGAATAAAGAAGGCATGTTGAATAAAGAAGACATTACAGAAGACTAAGGAAAGTAAAGGATTGATAATTTGCTGAAAGGAACGGTCAGCATATTTCTTACAGTGCAGTGCTACACGTCCATGCGACGGCTCAGCCGTCGAGCGTTGAGTGGTGGCGGCAGGGGAAAAGAAGGCGACGCTTCAAAAGTCGGCCCAAAATTTAACATGTATTCCAACAACTATAGGAAGAATACTGAATCACTTCAATAAATTAATAAAAAATTATTTGTATATTGCACATATAAAGGCTTTTTGATTTGTGAATTATAAAATTATATTGACATCATCCTTATAATTATATTAATCATCGCACTTTTGCGATTTGATTCATTATCAGAATATTTATACGTTCAGATGATAGTTATAAAAAAAACATTTAACAGAAAGTACTAATCAATATCAAACGAAATATTAATAAAAAACTTTCTTTTTGGATTTTTTCTAAAGGTAAACAGATTTCATTTACATATAAAAATATTGGTTTTCTATCTACTCCACGCATACGTTATTATTTTTGCTACAATTGTACGGTTTAAAACTTTTAGAAATACACATATAATTTTAATAATTAAATAAAAATATATTTGGCCTGTAATGTATTTATTAACAATGTCACTTATTTAAAAAAAAAAATTACGAAAAAAGAAATCGATCGTGGGATCTCTAACATTCAGATCGCACCCTACGCGCGAGACCACGCCGAGATTTTGCAAATCACTTCTGAATGTGGTATATAACACTCATGGAAAATCATGGAAATGTCAATATCTCGTAAATTATCAGGTTTTGATTATTTTTGCTATTATACATAAATTGGAGGGATATAGGATTAGTATAATTTATTAAAACTTATATGTTATCTATAATGTTCCTTCTTCTCTTAGTTATATACGTTGAGCGGCCGAAATTGCCCAGAAAGCATTTTCAGTCGCTAGAAACAAGCGACCATATAAAAAGAGAGAGGAGGGAGGGGGAGGGGGAGGGGGGAGAGAGAGAGAGAGAGATTCTGAAGGATAGGCTCGCTGTTTCGCTCGACGAGCCCAACTCAGTGTGCGGAGCCTCACCAATCGGAGCTTCTATCCTTTTTTGTTTTTTATCTATCTCATTCTGTCATATTTCTGTTTCGATAATTCGTTCTACAATTCAAGAATGTGATTTCTATCGATTCTAGTTTGACATCATTGCCGATGCGGCAAGGACGCACGGTTCCTTTTCTAAACAACAATCTCGATATATATTTCTATACATACAAAAATATATTATTACTATGGCGTTTCCAGCTGATAATACATTGCTGGTTTACACAATGATTCAATCCATTCTGTACTTGAATAGCGGTACTTCGTTTGTGCGCGACCAATAAGAAGAATAGCGCTTTTTTCTTCGACATGCGAGTCGAGTAAAAAATGTGCTGCATACAATAATTTCAGACCTTGCACGTTTAAAAGAAATAGCTGGCGATTTACAGAAAACCTCAAAGAACAATACTATGCTTGCAGAAACGAGTTATGAGCTTTAGTATAAGAGCAATGAGTATTAGAAAATTTCATTTATGTGCTACATCTGCTATCAGATTGCCGTTTGTCGTTCCATCCCAGCAATCGAAACTCAATCGAAACATCGCGTTCCGAGCCCTGATATATACGTATATGTAAATAATCCAGTAAATAAAGTTATTTGGAAAATTTAGACATGTATTGTACATATATACGTGGTCTGGCTATTAAATAACGAGACTGCGCGCGCAGAAGGCATCCTAGAGAGGTAGGATGGGAAATGAATGCAGCGTTGGATAGCTGGAAGTGTCTACTATTCCAGTACGAAAACACGTTTTTGTCGCTGTAGTAGTATTTTTTCTGTAGAGCTTAGAAACGAACGTGTTTTTTTCTCGTGCCGATAACAATGTGTGACGAAAAACACGAGCAACGGATCAATGTGAAATTTCTCGTTAAATTAAAAAAAACTCCGACTGAGTGCTATAAGTTGTTGAAAGAGGCCTATGGTGAGAATTCTCTATCTCGTGCGCGTGTTTTCGAATGGTATAAACGGTTTTCTGAAGGCCGAGAGAGCACCGAAGATGATCAACGTCCAGGTCGACCTGTCTCTGTTTCAACTCCGCAAACAGTGACCAAAATCAATGAAATTGTGCGCGAAGATCGTATGAGCATTCGGATGATTGCTGAGACTGTAAACGCCGATAAAGAAACTGTCATAAAAATTTTACATGACGAGTTAAACATGAAGAAAGTCTGTGCGAAGTTGGTTCCAAAAAATTTGACCCCTCAACATAAGCTCGTCCGTCAATAGATCTGCTCAGATTTTCTTGAGAGGTTAGATGAAGAGCCTGAATTGATGGAAAACATCATCACTTGCGATGAAACCTGGATATTCCAATACGATGTTGAAACTAAGCGGCATGCACTGGAAAACTCCTGCATCTCCAATGAAAAAAGCAAGGATGTCGAAATCAAAATTTAAAGCCATGCTAATCGTTTTTTTCGACATCAACGGCATCGTGATGACTGAATGGGTTCCAGAGAGTCAAACTGTAAACCAAACTTACTATTTGACAGTTTTGGCAACACTGCGAGAGTGAGTTCGTAAGAAACGGTCGGAGTTGTGGAAAAACAAGTCGTGGATCTTGCACCAGGACAACGCACCTGCCCATAACGCGCTGTCTGTGAAGCGTTATTTAGCCGCTAGAGGCACTCCAGTGCTCGAACACGCGCCGTACTCGCCTGATTTAGCACCCTGTGACTTTTTTCTGTTTCCGAAGATCAAGTCTGCCTTAAAAGGAACCCGGTTCGAGTCGATGGAAGAGGTGAAGCGAAAATCGGCGGAGCTCCTAAATGCTCTTACAAAAGAAGACTTCCAGCATTGCTTTGACCAATGGAAAAAACGAATGGAACGGTGTGTGGCGAGGGGAGGGGAGTACATTGAAGGGGAGCATTCGATTGTAGAATAATTTTTAAAATAAAACTCTTTTTCATAAGCAGTCTCGTTATTTAATAGCCAGACCTCGTACACACGCACGCACGCACACGCGTGTGTATGTATGCTATTATATATGTATATATATATATATATATATATACGTATATATGTTATTTTATATATATACATCAATAATTTACTAAATAAAATGTATGTAAAAGATAGAACAGTGTAATTAAAATAATTTTCTTCATTTGTATTCATATGTAAATAATATGGTACGTTTTTTGTTTGTGAAGAAATTATTTCATCAAAATTGTAATAATTAATATCATATTTATTTTATTATTATTTTTCCTCTCAAAAAAAAAACTTTTGACAGAGCACGTAAGAACGTTTATTATGATATGGGCCTGAATAGGTCAATAATTCAAATCATTTCTATGATTTAGCTTTTATGACAGCTTTTTATGACAGCGCCACTATCAGAATATCGCGGAACTAAAATACTGCTCGGTTTCATGGCTTCACATCAATTTCACTCGTAATATACAAATGAAATTTTCGGAGACTCTTTTCTCTTATATTTATTAAAGCCTCTACCTCGTTTCTAAGCATAGGATTATTCTTTCAGATTTTCTGCAATTCACCAGCTACTTTTTATGAACATGCATGGTCTGAAACTTTTATATGCAGCACATATTGTGACGTGTTGATTACAGAAGCCGATAACAAAACTATAAGTCTTCAATTTTCTTTCGTTTTTTGTATTCAATTGTAGCTGGCGAATTGCGTTGTTGTCGATACTTTAACTGTGGAGAAGGATTTTTCAATCCATAAACACAATTAAGAGAAAAGAGCCTTTAATAATTAATGGTAAAACAGGACACTCCAGCATCCCCTTAAGTCCCGACGCGAAAAGTGTCAATGGTATTATCATTCAGATCAATAGTAAAATCATTTGAATTAATGATAAAATTATATGGCATTATAATTATCGAATGATTTTACTTGAAGCGTTCAATAAGAAAATCATTCGATCAGTGGTAAAATATTTTATCATTGGACATAGTCCAATAGGAATATCATTCAATTAATGGTATATTAGTTACTATTAGATACGCATCAATATCATTCGATCAGTGGTATAATATTTTACCATTGGATTATTGTCAATAGAAATATCATTCACATTGAAAGCTACTCATTTATACAATTCAGTGATGCTTTCAATGGAATTTTTACCAATGGCAATATTTTACTACTAAAAATTTTATCACAGACCATAAAGTTTTCAATAGTAAAATATTACCCCAAATAACCAAGCATGCGATATTCCACGATATCGTACTGCCACGAGATGGCGGTGTACGGCATAACTATACATATATAGTAGCAGTACAAAAAATGTACATGATATTATAATACAACGTATCAACACTGTACCTGTACTGCATACTGTTTAGATACATCATGGTATATAACTCATACCGTATCAATACAGCGTACAATTATCGAAGAGAGAGACTGTGGAGATCTCTAGTCAAAGACGATATACATGATAACTGGTACTACAAAAGTACAGCATATGATTTCCTAACCTGAAAATAGTCGTTATAACATTAAAATTAAATATTAGACAATAGCTGACTGGATGTTCAGTTAGACTGGACAAATGTCTATCAGGACTATATTGAACAGATGATCATAGCTATACATTCATGATTATATGTTTCGTAGTAGGTGTTCGTGGATCATCAAAGTGTATCCATACGATTTTAGAAATCAAGGATAGCGGATAACAGTATGCAATCGGATGGATAACTGCTTCGAAGAATTATAAAATTAGTTCCCGAGTTCAGGGAAAAACTTTTTTTTTATCATAATTTTATGATGTATATTCTGGAATAACATGTTGATCAATAATAATACTCATTTTAACAATAAAACTATAAAATTAATGTACCATTAAAAACATTACTAGTCAGTGATAAAATCCTCAATGATAAAATATTACTATTGGCAAAAACTCATTCAGCTTGCTATGAAATACTAAAACTGAAAACGCCATTCATTTTCAATGAATTTTTCAATGATACTTTTAATAATAAACTTATCTGTTTTTTTGTGAAGGGGTATTAATCTTTATGATTGAGTATTAACGAGAGATGATCTGAAATCACACCCAAATTTGAGTGTTTTTTTTTAGTGAACCACATTTGAGCGTTCTTTTTGAGTGTTTAACTCCTCAAAATTGAGGGTCTTTTTTTATAAGGAAGTAACAAAAGTGTTTTCAAGTAATGATAACTGTAAAGAGTTACTTCAAAAAATCGGTATCTAGTAACATTAACTTGTTAGTTTTTCTACTCGGTAACGAATAACTGTAACTTATTATTTTCAAAAAGTAACTTTCCATTCCCTAGTAAAAAAGATATTGACAAGCTTATATGTATACAAGTTGCTTACTCAATAAACGGATAGAAAACGGATTCATTTCTTTAGAAAAACGCATTTGCATACATTAAAGTGAAACTTTTTCAATTCGAAAATATTTTTATTCATTTATAAAATTATGTACAATCATCAGGCAATTCTAAAATGCGTTATTGCAAATTGAAAAATATAATTGTAATTATTTAACCTATTANTCTGCATGTCGTATCCGACAGAGCATTGTCACCATAAGTCTGAACAAGAATTCTATGCGCTTCAGCTGCACTTTTGTTCATATTAAAGTAATGAAGCAAAACTCCCCGCAAAAACACTTTATCTGGCACAAATTTTGACATATTCAATGAATTATACAGTGTTGTTATTTATGATTTCAAGAAAGGTTATGTACGGCAAATGACGTCCTATGATAGATGTTTACAATGTATACAGAACTATAGGTAACAACGAAATAGTGTACTGCTTGTGCCATCTCTTGTAAAATATAATTGTAATTTTCCAACCTATTATATATAATTCTTAATTCAAAATTCTGAATTGAAAAACTGCATTTTTTATTCAGAACTTTAAATTGATAAGTATTAAATGATTACACAATAATAAACAATTTATTAAGACCGTGTAATGTAAACACACAATAAATAAGAAGCAATGTCTATATCGATCTAAGCTGGATCTTAAGTGCTTTAAATAATTTCGTGTGAATTTGTATATCATGTTTATAGTCTCTTGATTTACGCGCCGAATTAATTTTGCAGACTTTATAGAGACATCACAAATTAAATTGCTTAGCAATTAATAATTTGATGCTCAAATTGCTTCATTTTAAAAAGATCTTAATGTACTGAAAATCTGTAAATAAATTTATAAAAATATTATCTTGGTCGAGAAACCCGGATCTCTAAGTCTGAAAAATCAATTTGACGAGCAATTCGAGAGAGTATCTAAGCACAGCAGCTTGCAAAGAGGTAAAAAAGCAATTATATGCGTTTTTTTTTAGCATTTTATTAACGCTTTGTAAACGCTGTGTGCTACTTGGATACAAACGTGGTATATAAATTCACACGAAATTATTTAAAGCACTCAAAATAGGCATTGCTTCTTACTTATTATCAGAGACTCGAACCGAAATCGGAACTGAAAACCGTTTCAAAACCCTTTTTTTTTATTGAACCGAAACTGAAACCAACTCAAATTTTGTAAAGTTTACAATATCGAAATCGTAATCGAATTGGTAAAATTTAACGTTCTTTCTTCGGTTGTCATTTTGGTTCTTAATTTTTTATCTTTATTCTTGTTCTTCATTTTTGTTCTGCCCATTCCATCTAAATCACCAATGTTCAATTCAGTACCATCATTGTCAGCTCTCCTAATAACCGGAATGCAAATATCTCCAATACCTCATATAATATAAGAAATCTTCGACAGCGAGACATATTTAATGTAAACTTTTTTTAAGATACTAGCATTTTTTTATTTCGATTTTGCTTACCAATATGTTGCAAGAATTTATTCTAAGTCATGAAATTCAAGAATATATATGTAGACTTTATGTAATAAATGAGATCTATTTATAAGAATAAAATAAGTTGTAAGAAAGAACCGAGAGAAATGTGCTTAAAATAATGTTTACGTAATTTTTGTTCAGAGTTACATGATGAGTTGAAGCCTCTTTTCGACTCTCTAGGCTCTCTAGATTGATCGGGGGCTCTCTCTTTCTCTCTTTCTTTCTTTCTCCTCTTCTTCCCCCTATTTCTTTTTAATAAAATAAATTTAAAGAATAAATAGAAGAAAGCAAGTAAGTAGAATCGATAAAAACCATTAAAAAACCATAATTTTTACAGTTTCGACTTTTTTACTGGTAAAAAAAAACCGAAATTGAAACCGGAATATTTATTTGATATTTTATTAAACCGGAACCGAAAAATCCTTTCGGGTCCCTGCTTATTGTATATTAAAATAATTATAGTTATATTTAAAATAATTATATTATTAGTATATTAAATTATTATTAGTATATAAAATAATTATATTATTAGTATATTAAAATAATTATAGTTATATTTTTTAATTTACGATAATGCATTTTAGAACTGCCTGATAATTGTATTATATAATCATACAAATGATTAGAAATGCATTTTTGGATTGAAGATTCACTTTAACACACACAAATGTATTTTTCTGAAGAATTAAATCCATTTTAATCGATTCTATACTGGGTAGCATTGACAGAAGGTTATTTCTTTGCAAGAAAATTATCTTGATGATTAATAAATCTTTTATATAAATCGAAGTAAGATTTCTTGTATTAAAATTAATTAAAAAGACAAGTAAATTAGGGCAATTAGGAATCGGCGTTATAATTAATGCTCTTAAATAACTAATAGAGTTTAGTATCTTGAAATGTACATACATACATTAATGTAAAATACATTTCAAGACACTAAAGTCTGTTAATTATCTAAGCGCACCAATTACAGCGCCGATTCTTAATTGCCCTAAATTTATTTGTCTTTTTAATTAATGAATCCTTCATTTTCTTTTGCTATGAACATTTAAAACACAATACAACGCACAAAACGGGAGAAAGCTTCCTGTTTTTTTCTAAAAATTTTCTCTCATGATTCTTTTCATAGAAAATAGAGATATATCTCAGCAATCTTCAAAATACTTGTGTGATATAAATTAAGCAATGAACAATAAAATAAATTTCTCTCTCTGGAAGGACACTGAAATTTTTTCATTTATGTCAAGTTAGATAATTCCGTGTCCCCTGAAGTTGCTCAAGCAACAAAGGGAATGAAATGATTTAGATACATACTTTGAGAATAAAGCTGGCCGTCGAGCTCTTGGCGATGGGACTCTGCCCGGCAGATGGATGCCCATGACCATGACCGTGTGCGCTGAAATAACCTCCTAATTTCGGCTTAATGTGTCGGTTATGCATCTCCATGTGCACTATCTTCATAAATTCTATTCGTGCGGCTAATTTCTGAATCTCCTCCTATCACAATACGCAAAAGTCAAGATAGGGTAAAAAAATGAAATTTCAAAATCGAATTTGATTATGTTACCGATATCGTTTTGCATCTCATAGAGCAATGTATATATAAGAAGGATACAAACATACAAGTACCTTAAGCTCTTCATTTTCCTGATACAAATCTGTTGTCTCCTCCGGTACTAAACCGATTCCGTTCAAGGAAAAGCTTGCAGTGACGCCACGTGCCCTTGCTCGACTGTCCCACTGATCCCCCTGGCCTCGCAATACTCTGATTACCTAAACATCCACGCCAATTGAAAATAAATCAATTAATTATTGCTACTTAATCAGAAAGGACAAAAAGGAAAACAAAAAAATGAATATTAAAAAGACCGATTTGTGTCAAAGAAGGATGTTAAGTTAGAGCCAAGATGAGACAGTTCTGAGATATACAAATTATAATATTATATTAAAGGGTTACTTAAGCAGAATTGAATAATATATCACTTAGGGGGAACATCGAAAACGTGGCAATCGTTATCAAAAACAAAAGAATTAAAAATTGTTAAATAAGATATCAATTTAATCCGCAATTAAGTAACAAAAACTGTATTATTATTATTTAATCACGATAACTTGATAAGCATGTTTGATATTCAAAACTGGAATTCGAAATCAAACGATTATTTGTATCGGACTCTGTCATTTGTCAATCGCTTGAAAATTCTCTTCTAAATTATATGTGTTTATGCAACAAAAACATTTTTTGCTTAATTTCCAGGACATCTTAATGTTTTAGTTAACAATTTTTTATTGCTCAATGTGATAACATTAGCTTTATTAACTTTTTATCACGATTTCTCCTATGTTCCCGATGTTTTCCTAAACGATATATCATTTGATTCTGCTTAAATACTCCTTTAATATGACAAATAATATGTATATCTCAGAAGTTTTTCATTTTAGCTGAAAAACAGTCCTAATTTAGCATTCTCCTTTATGAGAACAAAATTATTTTCCGCACAGTTGTTATAAAATTAAAAAATTAGTCTTTTCAGTGTCCATAATGATAAAGTCCAATTATCTAGTTCGACGAACTTTACTTGTCGTAATTGTCTTACTTTAGGGCCGAATACGAGGAAGACCGTAACGGACGTCGAAAGTTGAGTCCGCAGAAAGCCTAACAGGTATTTGATGTCCGGCCCGGCACGAGGAAATATTAAGAGACTGCGGACAACGTTGTTCTACATGATATATAATGTTTTGTCGCAAGACGTATTTTGTATGTAATAATATGCATTGCGTTGACTACGTACTGAATGGCTATCATGGTTATATTCACCGCGGCTATATTGTAAATGGCGTAACTTATCAAACGGGCCTCGTTAAACAGACTCTCCGCGTTTCGCACGTTGTAACATATCTTTATGCCCCAAGCAAGAAAGAGAATTTCACCTTAAAACAGAATTATCAATTATTCACTCAAATGATTCTACTAACTCGTTAAAAATTGCGATCGTTTTCGTATATTTACCGATAGCCAAGCTGTGATCCCACCAGTTATACGAACACTGGTAAAACTTTAAGTCGTGGTTATCTGCGATTACCTCTGCATAAGGCGGCGCGCTGACAGTCCAAGTTCCGAGATAGATCAGCATTACCAGCAAAATGGGCACCATCCATTGCAGCAACTGTTTGTCCGTCAGTTTAACTTTGTGGGCGCTTTTTACCCGATACGTAAGCGAAACCCTGACAAGAGACATTTATTCGATAATAAATGATTTACTAGGACCATACAATGTGAATACACAATCAAACAAAAAACGAAACCTATACCGGTCGAATCTAGATCTTAAATGTTTTAAATAATTACATGTGAATTTATATAACCTAATAAATCGTTTATTTATACATGCTGTCTAAAAAATGTGTACGTTCCTACATCAATTATTACGAAGAATATTACTATAGTCTCAGTAATCTAAAGACTTAGGACGCTCGCACAAAATATTAAAGATCCAAATTCGACTCCCCGGAGATAATATTTTTCTGTAAATAAATTTATTTACTGTAAATAAATTTCTGTAAATAAATTTATTTACAAATTTTCGTTACATTAAAATCTGTTTAAAACGATAGCAATTGAACAACAATTTATTAAGTTGCTTGTCAATTTAATTTGTGATATTACTGTAGTAGTTCGGTTACGTTTCTATAATAAATCCGAAAAATCAATTTGGTGCGCAATTTAAGAGAAAACGTGATATATAAATTCATGTGTAATTATTTAAAGCACTTAAGATCTAGCTTTGATCGGTATAGACTTCGCTTTTTGTGTACTCATTTTATTCGATTTTTCCATTATTGCAAGTGGCAATCACAAAAATCGAAATGCTGAAAATGGTCCAAGTCTAATCGTGAAAAATTTACTGAAGTGCAATACTTATCATTGATTTCTCTTAAAAAAAGAGCTCAGTTATTATATTTTTTATATTTTGAGATCGAGAATCTCTTCATTGCATGAAGAAATTTTCTTGAACGCAATACAATAGCTTTTATTTAGTTTTTCTCGAACCCAATTGCGAGATTTGATCTATACATATTTTCAACAACAGAGAGCGTTTATCATAGCTGCTTACCGCCAAGTTTTCATCAGCAACGCCGTATACGAGACGCAGAATCCCATATGCCTCGTCCACTTTGTGGCAATGCATGAATACATATCGAGAACTGGGAATATAGCAGCCATCTACAACAGAATTCTTGATTAATATATTAGTACAAAAAAAAAGGAGAGATTAGAGCGTTCTTCCCATTTACCTCGAGATACATCAAGGCGCAACCCAGAAGCGTAATAGATAGAAATATCGGGGAAGCTACCTTGAATACCTTTAATTTACGGTGTTGATACATGTACGCCACCAGGACGATGGTACCGAACGCGCAGAAAATTGAAACGGCTAGTAGTGAAATTCTTAAAAAACAATACACAATTTAAAAATAGCAACATGGAATAATAAGATTAATAAAAAAAGTACGGACAGCTTAAAAATACCTAAACGGCCAGTTATACGTCGCCAAGCAAGGCTCAGGGCCTTTACATCTTGCACATCCCGGTGCACAACGCAGACATAGAAATACCTTCTCATAGGAGTCACTCTTGTTTTCCCTCATTTCCTTCCACGCAGCTATAATAAATACGAGTGAAAGATTAGATGCACAACAACTGACGAATAACAACAATGATTCTGACCTTCCACAAGAATTCCTTCGAAACCTGTCAGATGATGTCTGATGCTGTAAAAGCCTTGCCTACACTTACACACATACGCGCCTTTCGTCCAACCGGCACCTATCCCATTTTGGTTTACTCGGCTGCCAGGCCCCTGATACACGCACTAAACAAAAAAAAATTCGTGTTCTCGCTTTTTATTATTTCCGTGAAAATGATAGTTTATCGCGAAATACATTTCACAGACTTCTATATAGAAGTTTGTACAATATTTACTTGCGTAGTATCCATGTGACACTTGTGGGTGCCCTTAAAAAAGGCTATTTGATTGCTCGAGGCGGCTTCGAATTCGTCATTGTGATTTTGCGTCAAGGTGTCGCACTGATTTACTTCTAATCCACTTATATCAATATCGATGCTGATGAATTCCCGTACTCTTCAATGAAAGAAAACAAAAAAAAACGATGGAGTCGGTTAGAACGTTTATATACTATACATAAATCAAACAAATTTTTTTACAAGCAGAAGCTGTATACCAACCCGGGTCGGACATCCAACGGCTTCACGTTGACGCTATATGAAATGAGCCAACGGCGGGTCTTGCAGGAGAAATACGGAATGGTCCACCAACCCCTGTAGGATTCAATCGGCGGTGACTGCATGAATTTCGGTGACCTGGGATCACACGCAAACGCCACAAGCCGCCATAGAAACTTCGACATTTCTTCCAATGAACACGTTCTTTTTCGTGCAACGAGTCATATGCCCGGCACTTCACGGTCATCCTGATATGGCTATGGCCGCTGATCATAACGGCGATAAAAAATTTCTTAATGTATTGCAAAATCGCAAATTTTCATCGTTCGCGAAAGTCTATCGAGTTTCTATGACTTCACGCTCGTTCGGGATGAGGAGTGATGAATGATCGTGGAGCGCCTACAGGACCAGTACGATTCCCTTCTAGCGAATTGTTTTGAATATATGGGTCTGTCCATTGTTATATCTGAATATTTTTTTATGGATTCACATCTAAAAATTTAAATTTTGAAGTATATAAACTTAAAAATAAAATATTTATTATAAGATTATTTTGTCAAATATTAATGCACAATTACATTTTCAAAAAAGAAATATTAATATTTTTCAAATGTGTAAGTAATTTAAAGTTGTTCTATCAAAAATAAATAATTGATACATCATAGTATGACTTTGAAGAAATTTGTTATGATTCTTCAGCACCGCTTAACATCATATCGCATCTAAATTGATTATATATTAATTAATTAGTTTCAATCAATAATGAGTAAAAAGTCTCTGAGAGTCGATGTAAGTTACTGTTGCGAGAAGAAGAGAATAATAATTTATTATCTGATACAAATATTAGTATAAACGTTTCGACCCACGTTTAGGGTCTTCTTCAGTAATATGATGTTGTATTAATTATATTATAACAAAAAAAGTGAGATTTTTACATTACATGAAACAATGTTATTTGTTTAATCGAAATACGTGGATTTGCTTTTTCGTCAGTTATAAATCGCATCCATCGAGGTTTTTTGCTTAGCATGTTTATTAAATTTCTTGATTTAATGACGATAGATATTGAATAGATGTATTTATAAATATATAGATTATGGATAGATGTATTTAGCTCTGTTTTAAGTACGCAAGTCATGATGGATCAAAATGTTTATAATAACATTTATGTATATCAAATAATAAATTATTATTCACAACAATAACTTGCGTCGGTTTTTAGAGGCTTTTCACTCATTATTGATTTATATCATTAGAGCCTATACAATTTTGTGATTGTTAATTAGTTTAATATGTTCGATAATCATATTAATTTCTTAATAATAATATTTTTATTTTTCGCTGATATTTGGACACAAAATATTCGATAAATATATCATAATCATATTAGGCTCGTTTTTAAAATATGCTTTATTAAAGAGATTAGAATTTAAATATCTCAACTTTATTAAACAAAGTGTCTTTTAAGATCGTAATGTGAATACACAACAATATACGAACCAAATATCAATTTATTAACAGTCTTGAAAAGTAAATGTGGATATCCTCAGCACAAAAGTAAATGTGTATAGCCTCAGCACAGGAAAGAAGATGTTTTTATTACATCGTATTACATAGTAGTTACATCCACTTTTTCAGAGAGCAATAGTGCGCGGCAGCATTTTGCGGTTACAGAAAAGAGTTCCTTATGTCCTCTCTCAGGTTTCTCTGTTATTAGCGTTTTTAGCCCGACCGGGTTTGCACTAACCTTGGATTGGAAAATGGTTGATGATACATGCTCTACCAATAGAAGAGCACGAAACATCATCAACCCAGATTAGTGTAAAACCGGTCGGGCCAAAGACGCTATTAATTTCGGCAATATATTTAAGGAATGGTGATAATTCAATAGAAAGTTACTAATTAATATGCTTATCAAGTGCTTGATTTAAACTAGGACAATATATACCAGACCAAGACCTCTATTCTTGAAAAAAAAAAAACGTATACGATAAACTAGGGAAATTTTGTAGTATATGTAGTATACTATAGTATTTCCCTAATTTTTTGTATACATTTCGTTTTAAGAGTAAGAGCTCAGGTACGTATCGACCATGTAATAGACCAAGAGGCTACTGTAGTAATTTTATTACTCATAATGACAAGTATGAGAAGTGGATAACCTTTTATTTCATGTAAAACATAAAAATATATACAGGGTAGCTGGAATTTAAATGAAAAAATTTCGGGAGTGTGTATAGGATCGATAAACTAACAAGAGAATGATTTGAACGGATCACCGATTTGATGACTTTGAATATGTCACAGAGTAAAAAATATTAGACCTATTTTTTTTTATTGTGCCTATCTCGAGGTTTAGAAAGTGAAACACTCCCTCGAAAATAAGGAATTTTATCGTTTGTCTCAAATATCTTTTAAACTATGAGGTACATCTAAAAATGTTTTATATAAAAGTTATATAGTTTTTTTATAACGCTCTATATAACGGCATAAAAGACATGTTGCAAAAATCAACTTTGCAACAAATTATTATAACATTTTTTTGATATACCTTATAGTTTAAAAATATTTAAGAAAAACGTTAAAATCAATTATTTTGAAGAGGATGTTTCATTCTCGAAACTTATCAACCTCAAGGCAAAAAAATATGGGTTTAATAAAAATATGGGTTTAAAAAAAATATGGGTTTAATAAAAAATAATCTTCTTTACTAATCAACGTGATCGTGAGTAGTAAAGCAATACCGGTTTTAACGCTGGTCCTCCGAGAGGGAGTGAGGAATGGGGGAGCGATCCCGCGGAGCGGGGAAATCCGCGGAGAGGAGAGGAGATAACCTCATTAGGTAAAAGGGTGATGTCACGGGGAAGGAGAAGGGAAATGACGTAACTGCAAGGTGTTGTTCACTGGGCAAGGGGGATGATGGCACGGAAGAAGGGAAAAGGGGATAACGTCACGGAGGATGACGTCACGATATACTGAAAATTACGTCGCAGGGTTCACCGCGATGCACTGCCGGGATGACGTCACGCGAGGTCAGTAGCCGTCGGGCGCAGTCTGCCGGGCCATCGCCGCCGTCATCGCCGCCTGGCCACCGCCATCGGGCGCGGTCCGCCATCCCGACCGCGCGTGCTATACTTACCACATATACATAAATTTTGTACTTACTATTATTAATTTTATAGTACCATTTTATACTACCATCTGTTTTTCTGTTATGCGTAATCTTCTCCGTTGCGTTTATTCAATGCGACTCCTTATCATGATTACTTATTCTCACAAAAATGATTTATTCTACAATTTTTGATCTAGCAATTAATTATTTTAAAAATGCGAATCTAATGCGTAACAACAAACAGTGCCATGTATAATATCATCGAGCTCGATGGTACGGTCACGTTATATGATATCGTAGAGTCAGAAAAAAAAGTAAGAAAGATTGAGGGAAGAAAGAAGGAACGAATAATTTCACTATAACGAATAATTTACACTAATGTAAAATATCTTTCTCAACTTTTAATAAAATCATTTATATTTACAGCGCGTACACATATCATTTATACTTACCATTTTTTTCTGTTTCCTTTGCGATACCTTTTCGCGACTTTTGATTCTCGTCACAAAAATATTTTATTTAATTATTTATTCATTAATTAAACATTTTTAATTTAATTTAACTTTTATTTATAAACATAATTTAATTATATAACCACAATTTTATCAATAGACTTTTAATGATACGAGTGCAATGGTATAGTCGCGCGTGATGATATGGTCGGTACGCGATGATGCCATCAGCGCGCGTAATTTTTGATAGAATTAAAGAAGAGAGAGGAAGAAGTGAACGAATAAATTTCGAATACCGAGTAAATCTATTTATACATTTATTTCTTCTTGCGTAGCACATTATTTTACAATATCTAAAGTGTAATTTAATGAATACGTTATATTAATCTGTTTTCTTTTCTATAAATTTTCCCCATCACATCAGCATTATAAACATTAATTCAATTATAAACATTAGTTCAAATAAATATTAGCATCAATATTTATTTTTCTCTCTGCTTTCTACTTATGCTATTGCAACTTTATCAAGATTGTGTATAATTGTTATCAATTCCTTAACCATCTCTCGAACATTTATTATTGCTGTAAGAGAGCCGTTTCTAGAACAAAAATCGTAAGGTTAACAATAGTATGAACTAATAGGTTCCATTTGTGCATGAAGCACTACTGCGAAGGAGTAGGGTAGAGCGGGATTATTTGAGTATAGGGGCAAGTTAGGCAAATGTAAATATCTAAATATCCAAATTATAGACATGTCTATGCTAAGGTAGCACAAAGACAGATGTCACTGCGCTTAATACAATAATTTAGGTCCGGTTATCAACAGCCAAATACGTGTACTATTTCGTGTTAATACATTAAAAGTAAAAATTATTAGGTGAATATTTTTTTTAGTTTACGTGATAATTAAAGCGATTAATAACAATCAAATGTGTTTTTTAGATATAAGTTATTAATGTATTTTTTAACGTTAATGTTCAAGTTGATATTTTATTGACTGTTTTTTATAAAAAAATATTTCAGTCAATACTGATACGATTATTAAATATCTCATAACTAACCTTATAAACTCAATTGCTTAAATGAAATCCATCTTTATCAATGCTTTTTATTCTATGTTAACGATTAAACATATTTTATGTTTAATTGTTATTATAAAGAGCAAGAAAAGATTTTAATTTTTTTAATTTTGTGAATTAAAGTATTTAAAAAAAAATATTACAAATTATTACATTTAAGATGAAAATAATAAAAATTAGATTAATAAACACGTAATCCTTTTATGTTTTTTAATAACTTTATTAAATGATTATCCTCATAACTCAACTTATCCTTCGAAGATGCTCAATATAGGTGAGATATATTAATCCACTTTGCATCCTTGTAATTAACGTAATTTTTTTTTTATTTACGAGATATATTAAAAATTTATAAGTACTAATCTTTATTGCGCCAGATAAACATGCAACGTTTTAAAGCATTTACTATTCTATCATAATTGTGTGAAGATTTATAATAATCTAAAAAAAAAATTTGCACGATTAATTTCACTCAATTTTACATAAAAAAATCCTAGATGATAGAACTTCCTTTATCGAATCATGGTTGGCGTTATCACATAATGTTCCATACTAATATATGTGCGTGCGTGCATGCATGCATGCATGCGTGCGTGCGTGCGTGCGTGCGTGCGTGCGTGCGTGCGTGCGTGCGTGCGTGCGTGCGTGCGTGCGTGCGTGCGTGCGTGCGTGCGTGCGTGCGTGCGTGCGTGCGTTATAATATATATTTTAGGACCGTATATATGTGATAACACAAACTGTAGAAATCAAAGCCTGAAATGGTCTAGCTGGATCTTAAATGCTTGTGTAAATTTATATATTACGTATGTAGTTCCCAGAAACGCGCGCCGAAATGATTTTTCGACCCTGAAAACGCTAACTCTACTAAACTACCGCAGTAATATCACGAGTTAAATTGGCTAGCAATTTAACAAATTTTTTATGCTTATTCGTATCTTCGAAACGATCTTAATAATGTTGAATAACATATTAAAATCCGTAAATAATTAATTCTTACTGCGAAAAATATTACCTCGGGCTGAAGTCAAACTCGGACCTCTTGCATTCCGTGCGAGCATCATAGGCCTTTAGACTACCGAGGCAATATATATATTAATATACAATATATATTATATTATATATATATATATATATATATATATATATATATATGGTAAAAATGTAGATCAGGGGAACCACCTCCAATGACCTTGACCTTGACATATGTTGAACTGTCAACGCGTCCGTTCCTTCCTTTCTTCAAAAACATTATTCGCTGTTACTTTTGTGCCGTTGTCTCTGTGCGAGCGTTAATAAAGAGTCTAGTATCTTTTTATAATTTATATGTAGTTATTTCCGCAAATCGAGAGTGCACGTTCGGATTGGCGATTTGATTGTGCATAGCGGATAACGCACGGCGAGTGTAACATTTTGGAGGTTCATTCGATCCGAAGAATCCGGATGACGGTGATACTTCGCCTATTGTGACAAGAAAAACAGCTCAAATAATGAATTCCAAAGAGACGATGGGAATGTCAGTGGAGTTGAAAGGCCCGGAAAGAATGTCCAAAACGACATCCCTCCGAGCTGCACGATAATAGTCGGAGCAGACGCCGGAAACAACAGCCTTGCAGGTTGTGCTATCAGAAATACGATAGCTTCAGGAAGAACAGCGATCACGAGAGACGGGGCTGTTAGCGATGTTGCGGCGACGAGACGAGGAGCTGGCAAAGCTTCGAAAAAGATTGCCAGAACATGTATCCCAATAAAACGTCCAGCTAAGTCTCTTTAGTAATGTTCCGGTAAATTTCGGAAGTGGCGAGCGCGGCGACACGAGCCTCGCGTACGTGGGAACGCTCAAGGCTCGTGATGAGCTCGATTATAAATTAAAGCCCGATACACGTTCGACAGGGCAGGGGAGGGGAGTGCTGTTGCGCGAGTTCCTCTCTCAATTCGAATTAATTGCACGTGCAAATCGTTGGAGCGAAACGTCAAAGACGATCGCATTGGCTTCTTGTTTGAGGGAAAAGGCGCGCGCCATCCTGCAGTACGTGAAGGATATAGACAATTTAGAGTACGCAGAGCTAAAAGATAAATTAGAGTTGCATTTCGTAGAAGGTTATTTGTCACAAACGGCGTATTCTCAATTTACGAATCGGAAACAAAAATTCAGGGAAGATTTTCCACCCTCAGTACTGAAATAAAGAGGCTATCACGTTTGGCGTATCCGGAATGTACATACGCGATTTGGGACAAAATCGCCTGCGTGCAGTATGTTTCCGCGTCGGACGGCTTCGTAAAAAGAACATTGCAACTCGAAAGAATTACTTCGTTGCGGTTGGCAATAGAAAGGACAAAAGCTATAAAACTTATCCAATCATAGAAAAGAAGAAAAAAGTAATCGGTATTTCGGAGAACATTTTAAGGAGGAAGAGGGATGAAAAGAAAGGAAAAAGAACAAAGTTAATTTTAAAGAAAATTCGCGAGAGTATTGGTTGAGTGGGAAAGTGGGGCACTTCTGTTATGAGTGTCCGTAAAAGAGGAAAATTCGGGTTAATTGAGCTTAGCAGGGCGGATTCAATTAGAAAAAAAGGCTTCGATTAGAAAAAATTGTAAAAAGTTAAAAATAAATAGAATAAAAAATAATTCGAGTTACTTTCGTTATTTCGGTACGGTAGATAATAAAGTTTGTTCCTTTAAAATCGATACGAGCTCCGACGTTTCGATCCTAAGTAAAAGATTCGTCAATGAGAACGGGAAAAGATTAAAAATAAGCAACTATAATTTGAAGTACCCCACCGGGGAGAGGATCCCGATTGAATTTAAGGTTCTCGTTAAAGTTATAACTAGGAAAATGCTCCGCGGTACTACCTATATTTGTGGCAGAAATTGTAAAGGATTCCATATTAGGGAATATTAGATTTCCTGCAAGTGATGAACTTAGAAAACGTTTTCGAGTCTGCGTTCGGCTCCCAAGGAACGAGTAAGAAAATAGTTTCGGGATGTTCTCGAATTGAGGATTTCTTGGGAAAAAGCCCTAGAGGGAAAATAGACATCAAAAAACTCCTGGTGTTCTTGGAGAACTTCTTGCGGAAAATTCCGAGAATTTAAATAAGGTACAGGAAAGAATTTTTGTCAATCTTCTAGCGGAGTTCGATGATATTTTCGCGAGTGGGATTGTGGCTGGAAATTATGAAGGTGTTGAGCACGATATCAATTTAATAGGTTTTACTCCTATAAAGTAGACGCCCCTATAAAATGCGGGAGGAGGTTGATAGAATTATAGAGGATATGAAAGGAAGGAGAATTGAAGGATTGCAAAGCCATGAGTTTCCCCAGCGATTCTGGTAAAGAAAAAAGATGGGAGCCTAAGATTTTACGTAAATTACAGGAGATTGAACGCGATCATTAAAAAGATTCTTATCCACTCCCATGGATAGATGATATCATCGAACAATTATCGAGCAATTCCTAATTCTCCACGTTAAATTTAAAGAGCGAATATTGGCAAATTAAAATCCGCCCAGAGGATAGAGAGAAGACGGCTTTCTCCGTTGGGCTTTGGCAATTCAAGGTGATGCCGTTTGAGCTGTGCAATGTCCCTTCAACCTTTGAACGGTTGATAAAAAAGATTCTGCAAAAGTTATTCTCCAGAAAATGCTGATCTATCTTGATGACGTAATTGTTTTTGGAAAGAGTTTCGAAGAGATGATTTCAAATCTAAAAGAAGTTTTTCAACAATTTCGATTGGCAAATTTGAACATTAATCCTAAAAGTGTAATTTTTCGACAAGGGAGGGACATTTGGGACACATTATTTCAGCTAGAGGAATCGCTAGAAACCCAGAATAAATTGTGGCCGTAAAAGACTGGTCTATTCCACATAGCAAGAAACAAGTACGAAGTTTTTTTCTAGGATTCAGTTCATATTATTGCAAATTCGTGAAAGGATTTTCTATCCTGGCTAAACCCCTTTACAAATTCACTCAGGACCCATGTAAATTTGTTATTTTTGGGGGAGGGGGGGAATATCAAAGGGCCTTTGAAGGACTGAAGCAAGCGTTGATATTCCCCTCAATTCTCTCTTTTTCCAGGGGGAAGGAGAATTCATCTTGGACACGGATACTTTCAACATTGGAATCGGCGCGGTCCCATCTCAGAGACAGGACGAGAGAATTATAGATTACTTTAGTCGGGTGCTTAGCAAAGCCGAAAGAAATTATTGTGCAACCCATCCTGGCCAAGAACTCCTGGCCGTTGTCGATCCGATAAAATTTGCTCAGCATTACCTCTATGGACGAAAATTTGTGGTACGAACGGACCACGCGTTGCTTAGATGGTTTTCGTCCTTTAGAAATCTGGAAAGGCAGTTGGCAGTTGGCCGTTAGATGGAAAGACTGCAGCAGTACAAATTTGAGTAGTTCATCGGAAAGGATTGACTCATAAAAATGCGGATGGGTTATCTAAAAGAGAATATGAGGTGATATGTTGTAATTATTTTGCCAAAGTGGAAATTCGAAACATTCAAAGTCAATCCAAGTCGCCCGTACGATTTTCGAGAGGGAAAGTCTGGAGATTTGGCGTAGGGATCAGAGGAAAGATCTTAGCATTTCGATCATTCAAAGAAGCGAAAATGCGCCCGTCTCGGGAAGGAATAACTGTTCAAGACACTGCTTCTTGAATTTACTGATATGCTCCTATTGGAATGCTTTCATCTTGAAGAACGGTGTTCCGTATAAGAAATGGGAAGCTTCTAATTCGAAGGAAAATATTCTACAATTAATTGTACCTCAAAAATGTGTAAAACAAATCTTAGAAAAAGCTTATGACTCTCCTTCTGGCGGACTTCGGGGTGAATAAAATCTTGGAGAAGATTCGAAAGATGTTCTACCTAGACTTGCAAACAGGACGTAGAAAATTGATGTAGGTCTTGCAAGATCTGCGTTTCAAAAAAGGAACCATTAGGGAAGGGAAAATCATCTCTACAGATTTATAACACTGGATGTCCCCATTTGAGAGAATAGAAATGGACGTACTGGGTCCTTTTCCCACTTTTTCTTTAGGAAACAAATATTTACTTGTCATTCGTAAATTGTTTTAGCAAATGGGTGGAAGCTTTTCCACTTAAAAATATAAGATTTCTTTCTGTCCTTCACGAAATTGTATTTGTCTAGCCCTCTGGTCGCACGAGACCACATGTTCGGACCTAATTTTCATCCGGTCACGAACTTGACTGTGAATCTGCTCAAGTTTTTCTCTTAACTTTCCAATGTACCCCCCTACCGATCCTTTTTCCTCTATTTCCGGCGAATTTCTCCTCTTAACAAATCTACGGGTAACCTGAGGTCTCGTCCGACACATACCTCAGCGGGGGACACACCGGCTGCCTCATGTCTCAAAGACCTATACGCCAATAAAAACATTGAGACCCAACAAGATTTTAATCCTGTTGATTTTCGAAAAAGAAAGATAAATGAAAAAAAAAACAATTTTAGAATTATTTTTTTTAAGAAGTTCGTCTCGTCCGCAGTTTTTGAGCCGTGGTTTTTCCGCGGGACGGAGGGCATATGCCGAAGTGGGGACTGGGGCAAAGGTACTACGGTAAAAGCTAAATTCCCTTCCCCCATTCCTCGTCCGAAAAAAGAAATATCAAGGGCTCAAAGCTTTAAGGGAAGAGTTAAGAGGAGTTCAAAAAACTCTGGTGGTTTTGATGAAGCAAACGAAAGAAGCCCTGCACGGAAGCCTCCCATAGGCGCTGATCATGAGACGGGGGCTCGGTAACCAGTGCAACAGCGCAGATTAGAGCGTGAAACCGTCTGGAAATGTTAGGTCTGGAAATAGGACGTCGAAATTATAATTGTCGGAACGACAATCTAAAAGAAAGGGGGAGCAATGTTATATCCTCGCTGCTTCGATTCTCTGCGCGCTAAATAGTGTCAGGCGGTTACTAAGGAGATGCGGGTTATTAGAGTTGGATTGGCTTTTGAACTGTCAACGCGTCCGTTCCTTCCTCGATCGCTTTCTTCAAAAACATTATTCACTGTTACTTATGTGCCGTTGCCTCTGTGCGAGCGTTAATAAAGAGTCTAGTGTCTTTTTATAATTTATATGTAGTTATTTCCGCGAATCGAGCGTGCACGTTCACTCAGACTGGCAATTCGGTTGTGCGTAGCGGGTAACGCATGGCGAGTGTAACAATATACACTACGCAAAAAAATTAAAGAATCACCTAGTTCATCCTCAAAAATTGATAAAAATTCAGAAGAATGTAACTTCGTCAAAAAATAATCATAACGAGATTTTTAAAAAAGCATTTTAAAGCTTGAAATCTCTACTTTCGAAATCGGTAATTGATATTTCGATCTGATTGATGTTTTATGTAATTATACAAACAGAAATGAGTATCCATCAAATCTGAAAATTTTATACAAACTTTAAAAAGGTCTATGGTGTGAACTAACAATCGCACATAAATTCGATTTACAGCAGTCGAAAGAGTGACTCTTTATCTTCCATTTGCTTTTTTATTGAACATTATATGATTTTTCTCTATAAGTTATTCAACATTGAAACAAAAATGACTCCTTTTATTTGATTGTTGAATAACTCGGTGAAAAAAAATCGTACAATGTTCAATAAAAAAGCAAATTGAAAGTAAAGATTCACTCTTTCTACTGCTGTAAATCGTATATGTGTGCAATTTTTAGTTCACGCCATAGATCTTTGCAAAATTTGTACAAAATTTTCAGATTTGATGGATATCCACTCCTGTTTGTATAACTCCGTAAAAATCAATCATATATCGAAATGTCGATTACCGATTTCGGAAGTAGAGATTTTATGGTTTATAATGCTTTTTTAAAAATCTCATTGTGACCATTTTTGACGGAATTCCTGTATCTTGAAGTTTGCCTACATCTGAACAAATGATTAAAAGATTATTTAAAATCGGTATTAAGAAGAATCAAAATTAAAATTCATAGATCTCCGTGAAAAATGATCATGGAACAATGTTTGATAATACGTTTAAAAGACATAACTTTCGAATGCTTCAAATCATATTTCTTTGCAAAAAATTTCATTACAAAGGGCGCTAATGTAAATTAAACCTTGTAAAATTGAAGAATAAATTTTTTTGTGCACGTGTAAAACAAATTTCTTTCTGCAAATTTTTTTAAGTGTACCGTAGAGCTTAACATTTTCTACTTAAAATTATTTCTTAATCATTATAATTTTTTTCACTGAAGTATAACGATTTGATGTGAATAATGAAATTTCAAGTGTTTCTCTAAAAATTTATATTGTTGCCGCCGGTATTAACATTGGGTGTACCACGGGGAGGTCACGCGGTCGGACTTACGCGCGCGCGCGCGCGCGCGTGTTTTGTGTGTGTGTGTGTGTGTGTGTGTGTGTGTGTTGAGGCGTGATTAAAACCTAGTATTGCCATTTCTATTTTGAATAACGTCCAGTAAACATATCTCATATTAATACATCTCTGTATTGCGAACTGTGCGATAGTACGCCAAATTTGACCGAGCGCTACCGCTAATTGTCCCAAATTTTCTAGTTGTGAATAATTCCGTCGCAATTGACGACCAACTATTTCCCAAATATGCTCTATTGGATTGAAATCGGGACTCACGGAGGAAGATTTAAAACCGCAATTTGGTTCTCTCTTAGAAACTGTCGCGTAATGTTTGCGATGTGAGGACGTGCATTATCGTGCATTAAGATGAATCTGTTTCTTATCTGATCACGAATTGGACAAATATATGGACGCAAAATTTCATTGATATATCTCCTGGCAGTCAATCCGGGTGGTGGTATAACAACCAAAGGTGTTCGTAAATTTCGTGATACACTTGCCCAAACCATTACTGAATCTCCATAAAATCCTATAATTGGTCTGTTACAATTCTGACGATACCTTTCGCCATGACGGCGCCATACTTCAATTATTGTTTAAACAAATTGTTTAAAAATTTTGCCAAACGAAAAAACACGAGTAATTTTTTTTTCGATTTTGCTATAAATTGCGTGGTTAGTTTTCGTGTTAATGCAATATCTAAAGCAGGATGGAAGCCAACTTTGCGCATGCAAACCGTTTATAAATTTTTCGCATAAACAAAGCACTGGATCGAAAAAATATCAAGAATAAAAGTTTCTTGTTTTTGAACGTAGAATCGAATGACACTTCAAATTTAAAAAAATGGGCATTTTGAAACAATTTGTTTAAACCATTACCGTTTAAACAATCAATTTTGCAAAACGAAGAAACACAGGTAATTTTTTTTCGCTTATAATATGAATTACGTATTCAGTTTGACGTTATCACGGCTGTATTAGGCATAGGCCTTAATGGGTCCTTTTTTTTCTCCTTTGGTAATGTATTTTAAACTAATTAATATAATTAATATAAATTTTATTTATGTTCTTCATATAAATGATCTAAATATAATAAATATTAATATATAATTTAAATAAACGTT
>JAANIC010004710.1:29719-81862 GCA_017607545.1 Acromyrmex charruanus
AAACGTTCTTATCATTTTATTTGATTTAATTAATAAAAAAAAAGCTCAAGAAAACAAAAGTAAAACAAAGCTGAAACAAGAAAGCTCGAACGCAAAATTAATTCGTAAATATCGACAATAATGGACCCAGCTCGGATGATCTTGACCTTGGCATATGTTGTCTAGGACATGACCCTTAATATCCTTGAGATGGTTTTAGTACTCGTTTATAAAGTTATCGACAAAAAAAAGTTCAGTACATAGTTGGATTAGGATTAAGTGATTATATATCATTAAACTTTCCGAATATTTACATTTAATGGATATATAATAACTTTTTTTTTAAGGTGGAGAAAATCTTCACGAGCCCCTTCCCAGGGGGGAGGTCGGGGGAAGACCTCAGCATGTCGCCCCCCCCCCCCGCGGATGGAAGACACTCGCGAAGACAAGTTTTTGTCTGCCCGCAGACAAGAGAATTGGCAGCCTCGCTCCTCTTTCCCGACCAAGATCGCAGAAGAAACTTGAGGACCTACCCACTAAAAACCCCACCCGTGCCCTCTGGGACATTTGCAGGGGGGAGTCGGAAACTAGGCAAAAGGTACTGCATCCAATTCCTCGCCTACCCATCATCATTGGTGTGTGGCGATCCTCCTCTACTACGGATCTACATCCCGCGAGCGCACTGGGAGTCTCGGCATAACCGTGACGCGTTGATTGGACGTATTCCAATCCCACGCCCATGGGGACTGTGTGAGTTAAGCTTAATTGCAGGTAATCGCACGTAAAACTCTTCTCTCTTCTGTACCTCTAGGAGATGCTGTGCGACTATTTCTGGGACAGGACCGTGGAATACACAGATCGGTTTGGCCGATTGGTGAGTCAATTTCTGACATACGATGTTCCACAGGGATCGGTCTGGTGTTGTGGAATCTCGCATATGATGTAATCCTCATCATCGTTCTCCTCGTCGGCTGCAGCCTTGTCTGCTACGCGGACAATATTTTAATTGTAGCTGGGAAAATAGGGCAGGTTCCTATCACGCGAGCAAAGATCACGATGGCCGAGATGATGCGTAGAATAAGGGAGGTGGGTCTGGAAGTGGCGCTGAGCAAAACGGAGGCTCTCTTCTTTTATAATGGAAAGACCTTCGGTGCGCGGCCGCTGCCACAGCCCCATATCGACATAGGGTCAGTTCGAGGTGGGTCTCAAGTTGAAATATTTGGGGCTCACCTTGGATGGACTCTGGAAGTTTGTCCAGTATGAGACAATTACTTCCAGAGCTGGCAAAAAGCTGGTTACCGCTATCGCCGGTATTTCCCTTGTAGAACCTGGTCGCCAAAGAGCGCGCCGAGTTATATTGGCGTTTGGGCTATCAGGGAGAGGCAGGGGCTCCTTCCCCGGGCTGTAGACATGATGAGAACTATTCGAGCGTGAGTGAAAAGACTCCTACTCCCCCGAGCTTCCCCAGCCGCATGATCACTGGGACCATCCAGCTCTGTCTGACCAAATGGCTGAACAGGAAGCGGAGCGGATTGACATCTGGTGCAGGTATTTTCCGGGCACGGCTTCGGGGCGTACCTATACCGGATAAAAAAGAAAGGCACCAATAGTTGCTACCATTGTACAGCGGATGGAGACACGCGCTCCACACCCTCGTGGCCTGTTCGCATGGGGGCGGAGCGCGTCGAGCTCGAGACCGTTATAGGCCTGGACTTATCCCAGGACTTTTCCGACCGTCGTTACTAAGATAGTCGAGAGGGAGGAATACTGGAGAGCAGTCTCCTTCTGCTCCAGAATAATGGGGCGGAAGGAGAAGACTGAAATGGTACCGAGTGAGAAAGTTGTCTCTCCTGCCAACCCCGACAGTGGCGTGCCGGACTCGGGCACCTCGTAACCTGAAGGTACAACCTTTGGTGAAATGGACGCTGCCGCCTGATGCATCTAAGAGACTAAAGTTGACAAACTGGTGAGGAGCGTTCTTCCCTCCCTCCTCCCCTGAAAGGGCACGGGGCCAGACGATTCTCCACTCGTGACCTGCCGGGGGAACTTGCGCCCCACTCACTTTGTGCGCAACATGCAGTCCTTCGAGCGGTGTCCGGCCGTGCTATCGCGCCGGCTGATTAACAATAGAGAAAGGAGGGTCTCCACACACCGATAGCGATAGGCAGGGGGAAAACCGGATTTCTTTGGCCTAGTTCTTGGCTCCCCCCTGCAAATGCCTCACAAACTACGAATGTGTTTTTAGTGGGTATGTGGTCGTTGGGCCCCTTCTCCGACCTCGGTCAGGGTGGAGAGGGCTGCCAAATCCCACACTGTCCCGGACGGATCAAAATCTGTCCCCTGGGATGTCTTCCCTCCGCGGGGGAGAGGGGGGGCGACATGCTGGGGTCTTCCCCCGGCGCCCCCCCCCAGGGTTCATATTTTTTTCATTTTAAAAAGAAAATGTTGTTATATATCCATTAAATGTAAATACTTCAAAAGTTTAATGATATATAATAACCTAACTCTAATCCAATCACATATCAAACTTTTTTGTTAATTATTTTTAAACGGACAAGCATCAATTAAAACCATCTCAAGATCACTCAGAGTCACGACCTTGACAATATATGCCAAGATCAAGGTCATCCGAGCTAGGTTATTGTTCGACATTTATCAATTAATAATCTGTTATTTTTAACAGAAAACACATGTTAACAATTTAACATACATTACTGTTATAGTCATCAGGTAATAAAATTCATACGTAAATAATTTCTTATTTTTAAGAGAAAATACGTAAAAATTATATTTAATTATTAAACTAAATTTTAATTTTAATCAACGTAAAATTTAAACATCAACATAACTTATAGGAACTTTGATTTATTTATACATACTCTAGTATTGTTTCATAGCCTCATCTTCAATTGTTTTAAAAAATTGCTTCAACAATATACATATTTTTTCTTTAGCATCTCTAACATCTCTTTTTTTTAAATCTAATTCTATCTTATAAAGTTTTAATTTGTTTACATAATATGATTGTCGTATCTCGTTACCTTTCTGCGAAATTCTAATCAACTTTTCAATCTGTCCTATTGATTTATCATAGCTTTATACAGCAGAAGTTCTTTTAACATCTTTTTTCATTGACACCGAATTTAAAGTTAGGATTACAGAAATGTGTGATGTGTTGACATTTGCAATAGTTGGTATTTCTACGTGTTGTTTTTATGTTTGTTGAAGATTTTTTTATGTTATTAGTGCAATATTGTCATTGCTTAAACTTTCTTCTAGTGGGTCATTTTTTTCAGGCATACCTGCAATAATCATTTTGAGGAAACAATGAGTTTTGTGACATAGGATCTCGTGTTATCTCTTGATTATTGCATATTATAAAAAATCTTTCTCCACCTACATCATTATTTATGTTACATACATTTGAATTATTTAAGCACTCCTGCAAAAAACACGTATATAAATTTCTGTCCTAATATTAATTTCTTTATATATTTCAGAAATTATTATACAATATGGCAAAGATTGCTTACAAATTGCATATTAGATTCCTGCATTATATCCTTCCGCGACTATTGAATCTATAAGTGCTAAGACATTTTGATCCATTTCTGTTAAAACCTGATTTAATGTAGGTCCTCCACCAATTTGTTTTTCATGCTTCTCATCATCAATCATAGTATTTTTGGCTTTAATAGAACTTCATATGTCTTGCCAAGTATATAATATTGATAAAATAGGCTCAAGTTATCCAAAGCATATAATTTTTTCTTGTATTCAAAGAATTTCAGTTGTTTATCAATATACGTATAATACATACCTTCCCCATTGTTTCCAACCTTTTACTGCACTAGGTATATGATGTAATTCGTCTGTACTTTTTCCCATAATTTCTGCGCATGTTTATAAACAAATGTTGCAGAAAACTTTCTACTTTGCAACTCTGGATGTTTTTGCATAAATTCTGTAATTTAACATAAATTATAGGACATTTGTATTAAAAAATTAATAAATAATTGTTACTGTAACTATTGTTTATTTAATTAACTTTAAACAAAATATAAAAGGCATTTACTTTTAAATTAGTATTATATTATAGTATATCTTCAAATACTAATTGTAAAGTTTTATCATAAAAAGAAGCTTGTTTATGAATTTAAAGAAAAATCTGTTAAAACTATAAAATTTGTATTCCAGATTTTAAAAAAGATTAAGTAAATGGAAAGCAAATTACTTACAAAGCAGCAATATTTTCTGTTATATTTTCTTTAATATTTGCACAGCGTTTTTGCACTGCATTTGATACTAATGCCATTTTAATTCTCTCAGGAAGTTTTCACTCAAGAAGGTAAACTAAATAATTAACTTACTATTAATATTATGTAACTAATAATATTATGTAACTATTAATATTATGTAACTAATAATTTTATTATTTTCACATAGAGCATCATAACATTTAAAAATAAATACAGCTCACCTGCTACATTTTCTTATAACTTTTTTACTATTTTCTTTTACATTTTTTCGATACATGACAATGTTGAACAGCTACGAGGGCAAGTCAATAAGTTTTTAGAAAAACATAGTAAAACATATTTTTTTGGATCGATTCATTTTTATTTCTCAACATAGTCTCCTTTCAGCTCGATATACTTGATCCAACGATTCTCCAACTTTTTCAAGTCGTCCGAATAATATGATTTGTCTCTTCAAAATAAGCTTCTGTTTCGGCGATGAGCTGCTCTCTGGTGGTGAATCTCTTTCCTCCGAACCATTTCTTCAGGTTTGGAAATAGGAAATAGTCGCAGGGAGCTAAATCTGGCGAATATGCTGAATGGGGAAGCAATTCATAGTGGAATTCATTGAATTTGGCCATCGGTACCGGGTACGTATGAACCCATGCATTGTTTTGATGGAAGAACACTTTCTTTTTCGCTAAATGGGGCCGTTTTTTCTTTAAAATGTTGTTGAAACGATCCAATAAGTAGTAATAATCGCCATTGATCGTTTGCTTCGACGGAAGAATCGATGAATTATACCACGTGCATCCCAACAAACTGTGGCCATCACTTTTCGGCCGACTTCAGGGTCTTCGCCTTTTTCGGAACTGGTTCACTCGGTGAAGTCCATTATTTTGATGTGTTCTTTCGTCTCGAGTGTAAAGTAATGGATCCATGTTTCGTCCACAGTAATGAATCGACGCAGAAATTCATCTGGATTACGTTGAAACATCTCCAAACATTGTTTTGAAATCGTCATACGGTCGTGCTTATGGTCCAGTGAACAAACGTAGCACCTTGCCGAGCTTTTTCATACTCAATTGTTCGTGTAAAATTGAAATCACTGTGACATATGATATGCCTGTGGCCTCAACAAGCTCGCACACTTTCACTTGTCGATCAATCAAAACAATATCGTGGACTTTGTCAATGATTTCTGGCGTAGCAGCCTCAATTGGACGTCCAAGTCTGTAACAAGTACATGCACCTCGTTACTGCTATTGTTGTTGTTGCTGCTGTTGGTATAGATTGTTGTTTCTGTTAATGTTGTTGCTGTTGATGTTGTTGCTGTTGATGTTGATGCTGTTAATGTTGTTACTGTTGATGTTGTTGTTGCTGCTGTTGATGTTGTTGCTGTTGATGTTATTGCTGCTGTTGTTGTTGCTGGTGTAGGTGTTGTTGCTGTTAATGAACCTTAATCTTATACAATTTCTCGAGTCTGCTCTCTCGGCGGTATCTTTAACGTTTGGTAAACGATATGTATTTTTCATTCATTATTCGATAATAAATCTATGTCTCATCGTACACAATAGCAATTTCCTTAATTATAAAATGCGCGTCGTAGTCGGATAAATTGTGAAAGATGACGAAATATAGAACATTTCTGTTGGGTTCCATCTTCCGTACAACGCACTCGGCAATGAACGGCACTTCCTGATTATTCTGGTTGCTAAATTCAAGCCACTTGTCATCCACGCTCAGCAGTCAAATGGTGCAATCATTCATCTTTTGACAGTCCATTGCGTGCGACTGCAATATTTCACACGAACTAAAAAGTAATGGAGGTACCTGTAAATAGAGAAATTATTTTTCACTATTTCTTTTTAATATTTTTTTTATCAGCTTTTTGTATTATACTTACCGGTTGCAGAAATATTTCTTAGTCTTTTTTCTAGTAAGTTGCGATCTCACGAGACGCGACAGATTTTTTATTCGCAAAGTGGCCGAGGCTGTTGTTACGTGGATCTTGCACGTACAGCACGTTCTCCTTCTTATCGTCGGTGAGCCGCGGAGAAAAGACCTATCCATTTTTGATACCGTACACATTGATCGATACCACGTTCAAATGTTCAAATTTGAAAATGTCTTTTTAACGTCATCAGAAACTCAATATCCATGTGATTTAGCACCGACGTGTAGTGCGAATACGATTTACGATTCACATGTTCTTCAATCGGATATAAAGCGGCACCAATCACGCGAAGCACGCATTGTCTCATGGATTTCACGTTGATTATCATCCTCTTCAGCATAATTCTTCGCGGCTTTGATGTGGCATCCCGCGTAGGATTTAGTTTGTCCATGTTGACAGTCAAGTTGAGGATTCAGCTGTCGCGCTCCAAGAATTCTTCGAGCAATGCCAACGATGATGAGCAAAAGAATCATTTTTGCTTTAACGTTGAATAACTCGATGAAAAAAAATCGTACCGAGCTTCGTAAAAAAGCAAATTAAAGATAAAGATTCGCTCTTTCAAATGATGTAAATCGCATTTGTGTATAATTTTTAGTCCACTTCATGGAACTCCACAAATTTAGTAAAAAATTTTGAGATCTGATATATCTTCATTTATGTTTATGTAACTTCATAAAATCTTCATGAGACCGTTTTTTAAAGTAACGATCTGAAAAGTAAAGGTTTCAAGTTGTAAAATGCTTTTTTAAACATCTCAATACAATGATTTTTGATAAAGTTATTCTATTTTGAAATTTGCCTATTTTTGCAGAGTGAAACAGATGTTGCGTTAATTTTGTNATATATATATATATATATTTTTTTTTTTTCATATATTGATGTGGAACATCATATAATAGCGCCAACTATGATTCGATAGAAGAGGTGTTGCTATCATCTAGTACGGAGTCTCGATGTAGGAGCGGGGTTAGTTGTGATATTTTTTTAATTGTTATAAATCTTCATGTAATTGTGGTAGACTAATGGTAAATGTTTTAAAACGTTGCATCTGATTCAATAATTAAGTATTTATAAATTCTTATATATATCTTATATATATCTCGTAAATAAGAAAATATATTACATTAATTACAAGGATGCAAAGGGGATCAATGTGTCCCACTTATGGGGCATATTGAACATCTTCGAAGGATAAATTGAACCATGACGATAATCATTTAATGGGGTTATATTGGGTATGGGAATAAGTTTCCGCCCATTGCAGAAAGATGTCGTTAGTAGCATTGCTCGTGTGTTTGATAGAACGGCAAGACATGTTTTTGAAAGGTGTGTCCAAACTTTTGAGCCCAATAGATGGCATTCGTTCGAAGAGTAACAAAGAGTAACTTTTTTTGCGTTGAAGATGTCGGAATTTATTCCAAAAAAGCAACATTTGCGGGAAGTTTTACTCCATTATTTTATTTTAAAGAAAAGTGCTGCGGAAACGCATCGTTTGCTCGTAGATATTTACGGTGAGCATGCTCCATCGAAAACTAGTTGTAAAGAATGGTTTCGGCGATTCAACAATGGTGATTTTGACGTGCGTGACAAAGAACGCGAAGGTACACCGAAAAAATTTGAAGATGCAGAATTGCAAGCATTACTCGAAGAAGATTCGTGTTTATCGCTCGATAGGTTGGCAAAAGAATTAAATGTTGATAGATCCACTGTTGGAAAACGTCTACACAATAGGAATGGTGCAAAAAGAAGGAAATTGGGTGCCATACAAATTGAAAGAGAGAGACATGGAAAGACGTTTGGTCATCTGCAAGATGCTTCGTCAATGACAACAAAGGAAGGAAGAATTTCTACATCGTATCGTAACTGGCGATGAAAAATGGATCTACTACGATAACTTAAACGCTTGAAGGCATGGGTGATGCCAGGTGAACCAGGTCCATCAACGTCAAAACGAAATATCCATGTTTCGAAGATTATGTTGTGCATCTGGTGGGATCAAAGAGGTATTATATATTATGAGCTGCTCAAACCGTCCGAAACCATCACTGGCGATCGTTATCGGCTATAACTGATACGTTTAAACCAAGCTTTGAAAGAAAAACGACCGGAATGGGACAATAGACACAACAAGCTGATTCTGTTACATGACAACGCTAGGCCACACGTTGCAAAACCGGTCAAGAAATATTTGGAAGGAGTAAAGTGGGAAATTCTGCCCCACCCGCCGGACATTGCCCCTTCAGATTTCCATTTGTTCCGATCCATGCAATCGGTCTTTTCTGGAGAACGATTCAATTCTTATGAAGGTATCAAAAAATGGCTTGATGAATGGATCGCTTCAAAAGAACCAGATTTTTTCATTCGAGGAATCCGTTTATTACCGGAAAGGTGGGAGAAAGTTGTCGCTTCCGAAGGAGCATACTTTGAATAAACTCACTTATATAGATTTGTTTAAATAAACACATCTTTTTCATTTAAAAAGGGCGGAAACTTATTCCCATACCCAATATATTATTAAAAACATGAAAGGATTATGTGTATATTAATCCAATTTTTATTATTTTCATCTTAAGTATAATAATTTGTAATAATCTTTTTTTTTAAATACTTTAACTCACAAAATTAGAAAAATTAAAATTCTTTTTGCTCTTTATAATAACAATTAAACATAAAATATGTTTAATCATTAACATAGAATAAAAAAACATTGATAAAACAGATTTTATTTAAGCAATTGAGTTTATGAGGTTATGAGATATTGGCCCAACAAGCTTCATATTGATGTTGACTGAAATATTTTTTTATAACTGGAAAACAGTAAATAAAATATTAACTTGAACATTATAGTTAAAAAATACGTTAATAACTTATACCTAAACAACACATTTGATTATTAGTCGCTTTAATTACGCAGACAAAAAAAATACTCACCTAACAAATTTTACTTTTAATGTAGTAATACAAAAAAGCACATGCATTTGGCTGTTGACAACCGTACATAAATTACAGTACATTATTGTATTAAGCGCAGTGTGTCTTTGTGCTATCTTAGCATAGATGTGTCTATATTCATACATATATTTTGGATATTTACATTTGCTCAACTTGTCCCTATACTCAAACAACCCGCTCAACCTATTAATACCCCGCTCTACCCTATTCCTTCAACCTATTAATACCCCGCTCTACCCTATTCCTTCGCAGTGGTGCTTCATGCACAAATGGAATCTATTAGTTCACACTATTATTAACCTGATTTTTCTTCTAGAAACGGCACTCTTACTCTAATGGCAATAATAAACGTTTGACAGATGGTTAAGGAATTGGTAACAATTATACACAATCTTGATAAAGATGTTCAAGCAACAGGAAATGACATAAGTGGAAAGCGGAGAAGAATAGGTATTGATGCTAATGATTGTCATGCTGATGATGGGAAAAATTTATTGAAAAGAAAACAGATTAAAATAACATATTAAATCACACTTCAGATGATATTATAAAATAGTGCGTTACGAAAAAAAAAATAAATAAATGTATAAATAGATTTACTCAATGTTTGAAATTGATTCGTTCCTTCCTCTCTCTTTCTCAGCGCTATCAAAAATTACGCGCGCTGACGGTATCATCGCGTGTGTCGATCGCATCATCACGTTCGTCTGTACTATTGCGCATGTATCATTAAAAGTCTATTGGTAAAACTGTGGTTGTATTATTAAGTTATGGTTATAAATAAAAATTAAATTAAATAAAAAATTTTAAATAAATGAATAAATGAATAAATAAAGTATTATTGTTTATGTGAATCAAAAGTTGCGAAAAGGAATTGCAAAGGGAAACAGAAAGATGGTAGGTATTAATGGTGCGCGCTATAAATATAAATGATTTAATTACAAATGGAAAAAAATGAATATAATAATTGGGCATATAAGAGTCAATAACAACTTAAATTATATATTAAAAAACGAAATATTATATGTTTCGGTTTTTGAATTAGATCCTTTTCAGATATTTATTTAATATAAAGTGAACATGTTACCATGATTTAATAATGTTGATTGTGAAAAAAATACATCATAATCGCATGTCGTGTGTACAATTGAACGTTAAACAGAGGAATCGAAATTGCTCGCCAAATGGTTGGAAGGCCAATTGAACAGAATTTTATGACGTTCTAATAAAATTATAAATTTCATTAATTAACATCAAATAAAAAGCAAGCAAATACGTCACTTCTAGAACACTCATCAATATATCAAAAAAAAAAAAAATAGAATTTGATAATACGATATTCGTCAACTTTCTACTAGTCAGTGTAGTAATAAATAATATATAATCTTATAATGTAAAATCTACAGAGTCATAAGTTATATAAAATTGTATTCTTCGATAAATAATTATTAAATAAAATATGAAGATGTAGAAACAGTCCAGGAAAATAAGAAATGTATAACAATCATTGTTGTGACTGACAAAACATTGACTAACAAAAAAGTACTTAAACTAATGTGATCTCGACAACGCAAAGTTAGATATTTACAATAAGAATGTATGCTTTATATAAACCTCACTCAGTGTCAGTTTGAAAATTAAGGCTATTCTTCTGTTTTTTAATATGAAGCATCTCAGAAATTAAGCGCTTATTGTAACATGGTTTTTCATTAAGAATTTCAATATTGTTCCAATCGAAATCATGTTCATTATCTATGTTCGATTATAACTGAACGAGAAGATGTATTCCAGCGTATATGATTTCGATGCTCAGCAATTCGTGCTTTTAGTTGTCTACCAATCCGTCCTACATATGATGCGTTGCAATTATTACAATTAATTTTATAAACTACATTATTTTTAGATAGACAAGGACGAGAGTCTTTATGTACTTTAATGTATTGTATTTCTGTAGTTTATTCGAACTATAAAATGATACTTTAATGTCATTCCTACTAAATTGATTAAATTTTTCTGTTAAAGACGGAATAAAAGGCCCTGTAAACCATGATAAAGCGGTTGATGTATCAATGTTATTATTAGCTCGATCAATCGGCGCTGCACTTCTGATTCGTGATGTTCTTTAGTCTCTTATTAATTGTGTCAAAGATAAGATTAAATGGATAATCATTATTCAGTAAAATGTTTATTACAATATAAGTGTCAAATTTTTCATGTAGAATTCAGAATCCGACAGTAAGGTAGCTCTATTTATACGATAAAAGATTATCTTTAATCGTCATTTTAACGTCAAGAAAATTTAGTGAGTTATTATCAATCTCCAGAGGTTGATACTTTTCTGGAATGTTTTAATTCGTTCCCGTGTCTAAAACTCACTCTGGAGGTTGATGATAACTCACTAAATTTTCTTGACGTTAAAATGACAATTAAAAATAATCTTTTAACTCTTGACTGGTATCATAAACCTAGTTTCTCAAGAAGATTTTTTAAATTTCTTGTCTAATCATCCATTATCTCAGAAAAAGGATGTAATCATCAGTTTGACGGATAGAGCTATCTTACTGTCGGATTCTGTATTCTACATGAAAAATTTAACATTCATAATAAACATTTTACTGAATAACGATTATCCACTGAATCTTATCTTTGACACAATTAATAACAGACTAAAGAACATCAGAGTCAGAAGTGCAGCATCGGTTGATCGAACTAATAATAACGTTGTTACATCAATCATTTTATTGTGGTTTACAGCAGTGCTCGGTATTAGTTGCCCATTTCGAGCAGATTCCTGAAGTGAATAATAAAAAATTTAAATATTAAAATAAAAATCATGTAGGAAAGGAAATATTTTAATAAAGATATGCTCCCAGCCGGAAGATATGCTCCCAGCATACTTTTTGTATCGTGACGATCCTGGAGCACAGCGTCACGTGGCTCGGCCATCGAGTCTCGAGTGGTAGTGGGGGTCGCCTCAGGAAATGCCCGAAATGGACAATTAATTCCGAGCACTGGTTTACAGTACCTTTTATTCCGTCTTTAACAGAAAAATTTAATTAATTCAATAGGAATGACATTAAAGTATCATTTATAGTTCGAATAAACTACAGACATACATTAAAGTACATAAAGACTCTCGTCCTTGTCTATCTAAAAATAATGTAATTTATAAAATTAATTGTAACAATTGCGACGCATCGTATGTAGGACGGATTGGTAGACAACTAAAAGCACGAATTCCTGAGCATCGAAATCATATACGCTGGAACACATCTTCTCGTTCAGTTATAACTGGACATAGATTAGATAATGAACATGATTTCAATTGGAACAATATATTGAAATTCTTGATGAAGAACCATGTTACAATAAGCGCTTAATTTCTGAGATGCTTCATACTAAAAAACAGAAGAATAGCCTTAATCTTCAAATTGACACTGAGGGCTTACATAAAGCATACATTCTTATTGTATTAAACAAAACATACATTCTTATTGTATTAAACAAAATCTAACTTTGCGTTGACGAGATCACACTAGTTTAAGTATTTTTTTGTTAGTCAGTATTTTGCAGGTCACAACAGTTATACACTTCTTATTTTATTCCTGGACTGTTTCTACATCTTCATATTTGATTTAATGATTATTTATTGAAAAATACAATTTTATATAACTTATGACTCTGTAGATTTTATGACTAAGATTATATATTATTTATTACACTGACTAATAAAAAGTTGACGAGTATATCATATCATTGAATTATATTTTTTTGACATATTGATGAGTGTTCTATCGAAGTGACATATTTGCTTCCTTTTTATTTGATGTTAATTAATAAAATTTATAATTTTATTAGAACGTCATAAAATTCTGTTCAAATGGCCTTCCAACCTTTTGGCAAGCAATTTCGATTCCTCTATTTAACGTTCAATTGTTCACACGACATGCGATTATGATATATTTTTTTCACAATCAACACTACTAAATCATGGTGATATCTTTATATTAAGTAAATATCAGAAGAGAGTCTAATTCAAAAACCGGAAAATGTAATATTTAATTTTTTAATATTGTATAAAATTTGTTATATGTCCTATTATTATATTTATTTCGTATTATTATTAAGAGTCCTTTATTATTATTGTTAATTTTAAGAACAAAATATCTTATTATACATTAGTATATGAAATTATTCTTTCTTTTTTTCTTTCCTTTTTTTCTTCTTCTTTATCTCCGCGGTATGAGTATCATGTAACGTTCCATCGAGCTCGATGATATCACACATCGTGCTGTTATTGTTACGAATTAGATCCGCACTTTTAAGATAATTAAGGGGAGGGTAAGCTTCTATTTTGACGAAAAAATCGATTTTTCAAAAACATCATTTTTGGGTGCTAAATATATGTAGAATTAAGGTACAAACACTTTTAAATCGATTACCAACCGAGAAAAAGTTCTACAGTCGGTAGACATGCAGCAGCTTTCGTCGAGCAACGTGACGGTGAACGTATCCAAGCAGCCAATCGTCGAAGCCTTGACAGTTCAAAAGAACGAAGAGCTTCGAAACATGAAATCGACTGAAGAAACACTTTTCGAGGAAGAGGAAGGAATAATGTACGGAGCAGGCATCGCTGATTGAGCGTAAGAACCTTATTTTATATGATTATACCAAAATTTTTACAAAAAAAAGTTTAAACGCGTTTTTCTCGAAACAACTTTTTTCGATCTGGCTGACACGATTCCAAAAAAACTATTTAACCGATCGAGCTGAAATTTTAAGGGGTTGTTCAGGACATGTGTAGTTATCGCAGGTATGAAAATCATGAATTTTCAATTATTTTTAATTGTTTTTTAAACCCGTTTTTTAAACAATGTTAGTGGCAAAAAAAGGGTAAAAAAAAATCAAAAGTCCGCCATTTTGTTAATTTTTGTCCAAAATGTTTGGTTTTCATACCTGCCTTAGCCAATCGTTCATATTTTAATATCCCGTTTGAATTTTTTGTTTCAGATGTTCCTAACATCAGATATCGTGTCAGCCAGCTTTTTTCAATCTACTCTTGCAGCCGCCATTTTGTCTCAGTATGCGAAGGACATAATTCAAAAAAATTTTTTTGTACACCTGAATATATCTACCATACGCTGAATAAACTAAAAAATATATATTATACATTTAACTATGAAAAAAAAAATGTACGAAATACGTTAAATAGAAGCTTACCCTCCCCTTAATTGCTCTCTAGATCCAAAATCATAGAATAAAATATTTTTGAAAGAATTAGTAATCATGACAAGGAGTCGCATTGAATAAACGCAGCGAGGAAGATTACGTATAACAGGAAAAGAGATGGTAAGTATAAAATATAAAATGATAAGTTTACATGAAAAGTATAACGTATAACGCGGTGGGGATGGCGGACTGCGCCTGACGGCGGCGTCAACCCAACGGAGAGCACCTGATGACTATTAATCCGTGTGACGTCATCCCGAGATAGCCGAATATGCACCCGACCTATTATTGCCGAAAGTACGGCCCACCGAGCGCACGGGCCGCGAGGAGCGTGGCTTACCGTCACGAGCATCTAAGCTCAAAGGGCGCGGCGCGCCTGCTAGGCCATTCCCGCTCCTCGCGGCCCGCGCGCCGTGCGCTCGATGGGCCGTACCTTTGACAATAGTAAGTCGAGCAGACGCGCGTATTCGGCTATCTTTAAACGTTAATATCTCGTTAATTATTGCGAGCATTGCAAAATAGTAGAGGAGACTTTTCTACTCAGTTTAGTTCGCTCCTGTTCGGGACGAGAGGGGCCGTATATTCATGCTACCCTGTACAATACAATTTATTCTAAAGATATTCTGAGGATATTACATACAAAATCATGTAAAAGACAAACGACCAACAGTCGAGTTTTGTAACTCTATGTGGAACCACTGTTGAAGTAAAGAAAATTTTATTAGAAAATGTATTGTTGCTAATTCTATCAGAAATTCGACTATCCAGTAAAATGCATTTTTAATCATTAGAGTAGTGCATTCATAGACTACATTTAAAAGTATTAAAAATGGTGTCGTTTGTAAAATGGATTATGAAATCTGCCAATCATGTATTAAGCCAATTATAATACAAAGAAATCAGTCCATGATTGACTGCTGCTGATCACGTGATTGCAATGATGGCTGATGTCACATTGAGCGGTTCATGCGGTAGCGAAACAAAATTCAACCAACCACAAAGAAATTTTATATTTTCTGCACGATATTAGTTTCTATTAGTATTTCGTGATTGGTTGAATTTTGTTCCACTACTGCATGAACCGCTCAATGTGACATCAGTCTCAGAATGAAAACATCGGTAAAGTTAAACGCTTGTTGGATATCGCGTATCGCGCGCGATAAACATCGCGCTGGTCTGCAACCAGCATAAGGATGCATTTCCATTGAGCGCGTCATGCGTCGCGTCGTTACGAGTTAATCAATCAAAACGCATGTGTACATAAACATAATCTCTCTCTCGCGCGCGCGCTCTCTCTCTCTCTCTCTCTCTTTCTCTCTCTCTATCTATCTATCTATCTATCTATCTATCTATCTGTCTGTCTGTCTCTTTTACGACGCAATGTGTGACGCGCTTAATGGAAACGCACCCTAAGCCCGATATTTTATGTATTGTACGACAAGGCTTTTCAAGTCTGTTGATTGATTGTAGGATAGAGAGGTTCTTGGATCTCTCTGTTCTATAGCTAATCAACAGGCTTAAAAAGCTTTGTTGTACACATGAAATATTAGGTGCATCCAGAAGCACGATTGCTCACTGAGCACTCAGGTTTATTCGCGTCGCAAGCTCGAACATGCTCAAACATGTTCTTACTCACTCTAGCTACCAAGCGCGTTGGAGTAAGAGCTATGAGTAGGAGCATATATTGGAACACATTGGAGCATGCGATGCGAACAAATCTTCTAGCATGCTGCCACGGTACGCGCAGACGCACAAATAGATTTGTTCGCATTGCATGAAAATCCACAAATATTTTTACACTTAAAATGAGATACATATATATTTGGCTATGAAAAGAGAAAGAGCGAAAGTGCAGAATGCCAAAAGTGCAAGCAAAGCGAACAGACCTATCGTAACATTAGTAATGGGCGCATTCAACATACTCAACAGTAGAGAGCCTATAATCAGAGTGGCGTCATATGGGTATCACTTGTGATTGGCCATGTTTTAGCCATTCCCTTCAGTTTTTTAAACGCATTATTTTCTAAATTTTGAATTCATGCTAAAAAATGCTCAAAAATTGTGACAAATTAAAAAATGATAATAAATAAATATTGTATATAAAATAATAATATATATAATATTGTATATAAAATAATAAAACTTTTATATATATTATTTATTATAAAATTTCATTTATTTTGTACTATTGCAATATTGTATATTTTGTAATATTGCACATTACTTTATACAAAACGTTATTTATTGCACATTATTTGCGCTATGTTGAAAACAACATTTATTTTAAATAATATAAGAGGAAATAAACCTCAAAATGAAACATATTTTACTTAAAAGAATGATACATTGCCATAGATTTACTGTTATAACATTTGCGATTCGATAATACAATTCTACGCTTATTTTTAAATTTTAAACGCACTGTAGCAAATTTTTTAATAGCTTTAAACGCAAATTATGACAATCAAGAATATGATCTGTCGGAACAGAATCAAATTTATTAACTAAAAAGGTATGTAAATTTACATTACGTATTTTTTCAAAGTAAAGATTATAATGTCTATAAATATTTTCCAATTGTAAGAAAACTTGAAATGCCGCCTTATTAACAAAATATAACGTATTTGTGTTGCAACATTTAATTCCCAGTTCATTAAAATGTTTAATTTCAGCTCTGTTACATGGTAATTTATACTTATTAACAAATTCTTCTGGTAAGATAGATAAAAAATTTGTTGTTAAGTAACGATTCTTTTACATTTTTCAAAAGATGTGGTACATCTGCAATAAAATAGGCAATCTATTAGGATCAGAAGGATGGGGAATACAATTTCTAACGTCTGAATATCGTCCCACACTTATCCCACAACATTTCCATAGTTTGTCATTTCCAGGATCTATATCAGAAGTTATATAATTAACATTAATGAAGACCCAATTATTTCAGCTTTATGAATTATCTGTAAAATGATATCTTTTAAAACTGCTCCATCAAATGAGTCGCCTGTATAAAAATAACCCACAATATGTTTCCATCGATTAGCTGTGCCTGTTAACATTAATGTTAAAGCATGCGTTGCATTACTTGCTTTATTTGGAAATGTTATATTTCTTAATAATGTTTTCGTTGAAGAATCATAAACACGTTTTGGTGTTATACTTATTCCATCAATAACAAGCCCACATTCTTTATCAATTTTGAAAAGAAGATACTTTAAATTGTGTAAAAAATCGAACATTTCGTTTGAAATACCACTCTCATTTTAAATTTTCCAATCTTCGTTGTAAAATGCGCAAACTTGGAAGTGGTATTCTTTGTTGTAGAAGCTCTTCATAATCATTAGTACCACAAGTAAACCTCAATCTAAGTGCACGTTGAACAGTTTCATTAAGCCAATTTGTTTTTCATTTTTTTGTTAATAAAGCTTTAATTTGATCTTCATTGAATACTTTCTTTAAAGCTTTTTTATATTGATCATTATTATTTTTATTTTCAAGTCTTAATATTCTAAATCTTAAAACTCTCATTTTTTTGTGCATAAGAGTTAAATGGATTTGCATTTTTCGATTTATTTCTTGTAATTTTTTGTTTTTATCTTTTTCTTTTTTTCCATCAATTTCTATTATACTTGAAGTACATTTTGTTGATGATGTATTAGGATTGATTATTGATGCATTAACTTCAACGGTTTCATTTATAGCTATCTAAAAGATATATTTATTATAAATGTTTATAAATATATATACTTCTTTCATTAATTTTTATCACTTTTATCATTGATTTTACCTGTTCATCATTTACTATAATTTGATCTTCTTTGCAATCGTCAGAAATAAACCTACGTTTATCCTCAGCTACATCAAAATTTTGATTATTAAAAGGTACTTTCTTCTTTACAAAGTATCCAAAAATTGTTGGCACTGCATTTGGTTTTAATTTCTTTTTATTATCCTTTCTCTGTTCCCATATTTTAGGAACAAAATGCATCTGTAATAATATAAAAGATATCAAAAATTTAGAAAAATATTATTATGTATATACCATTTCATAAAATATTATATATTAAATATCGTAATTATCATATTATTATTTGATTTAGATTCACAATGCAATGATATATAATTTCTGAAATTAATTCATTAATTCATTTATTTGAAAATATATATATTAATTCAACATCTCAACACTCAGACCATAGTGGAGCTTCGTATTTAAAAGTAATGTTATTTAACATAAACGGTCTTGTTTCCTATCTTATTTTTATTTTAATATTTTAAATATATTATTTATAAAGAATAAATTACTTTACTTCACATACAGATGAATTTTTTGACGGTGTCCAATTTTTATATTTGCCATTTATACTCTTTAATCAATACAATTCATTCGGCGTTCTGTGTCTTTCGGAATTATTTTCATAATTCTCCTTATTTTCATAATTATTCTTTTTTTAATGAATTGTTACAAACGGTATTGTACAGCCAACCATATTTCTAAAATAATTTCGATAACTTTATTTTTATCAATGTACCTTTATGTATCTATGTCGTTCAATGCTGTTGCACCTAACCCTAAAACAGTCTGTTGGATAGACTGAGCCCGTATATCTCTTTCTCTCTCGCAGAATTTCACTAAAACATGGCGTCATCTCTCGTATGGCGCCACTCTGATTATAGGCTCTCTACTCAACAATTGAGTGCTCACTGCTATTGATGTATTCTTCTAGATATAAAATTTTGATTGGAGCTGAAAGAATAAACCAATAAGTGACTGCTCACTCAACTGTTGAATGCGCCCAATGTTGGCAGTTTGGCGCGCGACGAGTGTGTCTATTATTTTCCCGTCTCTCGGTACTTTATTGCTTAATCCTATGACACATGGATCGTTTTTCTCTCGTGAATTATTGATAAACTTTGGCGAGGGTTATATCGTAGTGAATATATATCTGTGAAGGAATAATATATTTTATTAGAAATAACGTCACACAGAGTAAGTATGATAAGTCCTCTATTTGCATAATCTTTAGTATTACAGCCATGTGTGTATGTATGTGAACGAATTTATTTATTAGCTCGATTAATAGGGAGAAATAAACAATAAAATCGAATTTTGTCAGTCTTAAGAAGATCGGTAATATTTAGTCGTACAAGACTGTTGGCATAGTGGAAGAAACTACCATGCCTACAACATTTCTTTCACGACTGTTGATCAACTACACTGATTCACCGATAAGACTTAGGACTATATATTAACTCATTGAAATTAGCTTAATTTATCGCTGAATCAATGAAACTGGCCAACAACCAACTTGTATGACAAAAAATATTATTTATAATATGTATAATATAAAATAGAAGAAACAAGTAAAAGCACAAACATGGCACATACTTATGGCAATCGAAGCTATAATCGCTATTTTATCGTCTTCATCAGAAAAAAATTTCTATTTCTTATTTGTTTTTTTTATAATTATTTTAAAGTAGTTACATTTTATTTGTTTAATATTATATACAATGTTAACATTACCTAAATTACTAAATTACTAAATTTCTATTTTAATAAAATATTTTTATTTTAAAATTATATAATTTTATTAAGTAATTATATTTACATTTATGATATTAATGATACAATATTTTTTATAATAAATTCAGTATTTATAATTAAGTTTCCAATATATTTTTCACATTTCAATGAATATATATGATTTGTAGAAAAATAAATAAGTATTTGAGTTCCGTCCTGAATTAAATTTAAAGTAAGAAGATACAAAATTATTTATTTAAAATTAATATTAATATTTCAGAGAGTTAATTATAATTATTTTGTTATAATAACTATGTTATGAGAAATTTTGTAAATAAAAATAGTGTATATATTCAATATAAAATGATTTTAAAAGAATTAGTTGCATCATTCAGTTTATGTATCAATAATATGAATAGGATTAGTATCATTACATGGAGCTGTAAAGGAAAAAATATAAATTTAATATCGAATCATGGATTATGTTAATCAACAATATTTAATATATTTTACGAATTGTAAATGAATTAGAATGTTCAAAATTTTTATTTAATGATAAAGAAATACATAATGTAATATGGCTCCAATTAAAAATTAAATAAGAAAATATTGATAAGGACGAGCCAAATAAACAACTTTAATAAATAACTTACATTATTAAACAAACGTTCCGATTCTTATCGAGTCATTATCAATGTCACAAATGCCAAATCTCTTACAAGTAATCGTTCAACTTTTTAATGTTAACTAATTTTATCACTGAATTTCACATACAATCTGTTAATTTGTCATTGTGTTGAACTGCGATTTTCGATATTTATATATGTAACATTTATAATGACTCGATAAAAGTCGAAACATTTATTTAATAATGTAAGTTATTTATTAAAGTTCTTTATTTGGCTCGTAGTCCTTCTCAACGTTTTCTTATTTAATAAAGAGATATTAATATTTATACGAAGAATAAAAATATTATGAATTTTATTAATATATCTACACTATCAATTAATTTTTTAAGATAAATAATAATTTGTTTAATAAAATAAAGAAATGCAATGACTTTATTCAATATTTATCATATTGACTTTAATTTTTATTATTCTTCCAGATGCAATTTATACAGCCAATTTACCTATATAAAAAAATTGACAAAAAGCCCTATATGATCCAATTTACGCGGGTTGCTTAAATAATTTAACTTTGCGTAAATGATTAAGTATACTTATTATGATCAATAATTGGAATAAATAATATGATCAATAATAGGAATAAAATGTATTCTTCCAGATCTAAAATGCTGATTGAATAATCTAAAAGAATACACCAATAATAATGAGTGCTCACTCAACTGTTGAATCCGCTGAATGTAGCCATTTAATAAATTTATCAAATTCGCCCTTTCTTTCTTATTAATTTGAAAGCTTTTTTAAACCTTTTTATACATTTATCTAAAAAAATTCAACATGGAAGTTTCTTTTAATTATAAAAATTAATCAAATTGTATTAATGAATGTTACTTAATAATTTGACATTGAATTCCATTAATTTCAGAATCAAATACTTCAATTTAATTTAATTAGTTAAATTTAAAGGTAATGTAATGTGTAATATCAAAAACATATTAATTTTAATTTTAAATTATATTTTTCATCAAATTATTTTTATTGTATAGAATTACTTTACTTTTCACAGTACAATATTTATATTATTTTATATAAATTTGTTTTGAATGAAAAATTGTTTTCATTAAATTAAATTAATATTAATATATTAATTTTGGTTACATAGGGCATCATGACTTTTAGTATCGTATGCGATGTTTATCTCAATGTTTAAAAACCGTGTTCTGTGTGCATTCATTCAATTTCCATACATACTTTATAAAAGATTTCATCGGTACTGAGTTGAGATGTCATCAACCAGTGATGGTTGATCTTATTTGGTGATTACACAGGTTATAAGGTCGTGCTAAAAATATCAGCGTATTACTCTAATTAAGAACACATTAAGATAAACATCGCATACGACACATAGAAGCCAAAGTCATTCATGAGGCTAACATAAACAAAAACGTTTATATCTCAGAAACGGTTCAATTTTCGATCTATTTTCACTAAGGTCTTTTTACTCATTGTCAATATGCTGTGTATTATCTACTATATAAAAGCTGAATGGTTCTTTTGAAATACTTTGTATAATATTTATATTCGTAAGAATTGTATTTGTTATTTCAGTAAATGGTTATATGTTGAGAAGAGAATATATCTTTATAGAAAAACATTAACCACTTCTAAGGAGAACAAAAAGATCAAAATAATGTCAATTTGATGTCATATTAATAAAATTTGTGTTATTTTTTGATAAAAATCTCAGATGATCTAAGAATGACTTTATACTCCGAATGCGAGAGTTTCGGATCACCCTGTATGAAGTCATTTATATATAAAGTCATTCTTAGATCGAGATTTTCACTATTACCAAAAAAATAATATAAATTTGTCAATATGATGTCAAATTAACATTATTTTGATTTTCTTGTTCTCCTTGGGCTGTTCTCATAATGATCAGATATATAATTGTCATTTTTATCATTATCATTCTAAATAATAACTACTAGTACTATTATGGTTTTATAGTCTAGCGTATGTAATAGAATTCTCATTTAATTATTATATTACAATAAAATCGAATACATAATGCGGAAAAACATTTTGGATATTTCCAAGCAACACATCCGCAGACTTGTGAAACAAGGCGCAATAGTGGATGCAGTTTTCGAATCGCCTCTGTGGAATGTATCACAAACTAGTTCTACTGCAGCAAATAATGAGCGGCTAGAAGTATTCGTACAAAATCTACTTAGTATGGAAGTAGATGATTGTCAAGGGATTGAAGAGCAGCAAAATATTTAAGAAATTGAAAGCGAAATAGAGGAGGAAGCAGAGCAGAATTTTCAAGAGGAAGAACGAGAGCTAGAAGGGATATCGATTGATGACAATTTTGAAATATATGTGCAAAATGATCAAAGTGCACAAGATATAACAGACGAGTCTGATAGTGATAACGATAATCTTAAAGAAGAGAATTTGAAAAAATTTCTTTCTAATTGGTCTGTTTAGTATAACATATCACACATAGCGTTGCGATTATTGCTGCAAAAATTGAAACAATACTCTGTTCATGCAAATCTGCCCTTGAATCCGCTGTCATTATTACGTACTCTGAGAACTACAGAAATAAGAATTGTTTCTCCCGGAGAATATTGGGCCTGTTAAAGGGAATCGAATCTATTATAAAGCGTATGTTGACTGTTCCGGAAGGCGTCAAAATATCAATCAATATCGATGGTCCGCCATTATCCAAATCATCGCTAAAACAGTTGTGGCCCATATTGGGATCAATAAAGCCATATAAAAACGTATTTGTAATTGAGAGAGACGTATTAGAAAGTAAAATTTATGAATGTCAACGATTTTTTCAAGACTTCATGATTGAAGCGAAACAATTGCTCGGAAGGAATACTTGTGAATGGTATTCGTATACAATATGCCATCGATTCCTTAATTTGTGACATGCCCGCTAAATCATTTGTACTATGTATGAAAAGACATTCGGGATATTCCAGCTGTCCTGCTTGCACTGTCGAAGGCGATTTAACGGACGAGTTTATTTTCCACAAATCTATGCCCCTACAAAATCGACGACGATTTTCGGAATAAAATTAATGAAGAATATCATGGCTGAGGGATTACTAATAGAAATTCTTGGTTTTAGTCTCGTCACGAACGTTCCAACTGACCTCATGCATTTATTAGATTTAGATATTATACCTAGAATGCTAAATCTGTTGTTAAACGATGATTTAAAATATCAGCTTTCGCATATAGAAATAGAGCGGATTGATAGATGAGGTCAAACCGTATATTTCAATTGATTTTATAAGAAAACCAAGATCGCTGAAATTTATTAAGCTGTGGAACGCCACTGAATTTAAACAAATTCTTCTATATACAGAGCCAGTGATATTACGATCATTGCGCAGAGATATCTATAATCATTTTTTGACTTTGCATGTGGCAGTAAAGATAATGAGCAACACAGAATGCCGAATAATTAAATTATGCACAAGAACTCTTGGAACATTTTATTTCATCATTTGCATTACTGTACGAAGCTCATAATGTATCGGCAAATGTTCACCAAGCTGTGCATCTCATTTTCTTTGTAAAGAAATATGGCCTTATTCAGCATTTTAGTACGTACATACACAGTGCGACAAATACGTTCCCGGACAGGGCTTGAAAATCATAATTGAAACAACAATATGCATATTTTTTGGTTTTATTATTCAAAATATTCTCCTCTGGCTTCAATACACTTGTTACAGCCATTCAATAGTGATTTAAATGCATGTTCTAGCTTAGTTTGCGGAATTGCCTCTAGTGCCTGTGTAGAAGCTAATTGGATGGTCGGAATGTCATCAAAAAAGCGTCCTTTCAATTTCAATTTCAATTTTGGGAATAATGAGAAGTCGCAGGGGGCCAAATCAGGTGAATACGGTGGATGATTTAACACAGAGACACGATATCGAGCCCAACATTGACGGACAATCAATGAAGTGTGACTCGGTGCATTATCATGCAACAAAGACCAATCTTCTGGATCACGATATTCGGGGCGAATACGATGAATTCTGCCCATCAATCGCTTTAAAACTTCGAGATAATATGCACCAGTAATTGTTTGGCCAGTTGGAACAAACTCTTTGTGATAATACCTTTGCTATCAAAGAATGTGATGAGCATTGTCTTGATTTTTGATGAAACTTTTCGTACTTTTTTTGCTTGTGGTGAATTTTTTGACTTCCATTCCGCACTTTGACGCTTAGTTTCTGGATCATATTGAAAGCACCATGTTTCATCACCCGTAACAATTGATTTTAGGAAGTTTGGATTATTTTCTGCGGCTGCAACGATGTCTCTGGAATAATTGATTCTCGCTGATTTTTGATCGCTTCTTAATGTGTGTAGAACAAACTTCGCACAAACCTTCGTTTTACCCAAATCTTCATGTAATATGGTTCGAATCGTTTCTCTACTGATATTTAAAGCCTCCTCCATCATTTTTAGTGATGCATTGCGATCGTTTGCAACAAAATCACGTACTTTTTCGATCATTTCGGGTGTTCGAACCAAAATTGGCCGTCCTGATTTTTTGTCATCTTCAAGGGTCTCTCTGCCTTCCAAAAAACGCTTATGCCACTCAAAAACAGCTGTAGGACCTAGACATTGACTGCCGTAAACTTGTTGCATCGATCGGAATGTTTCTGATGCACTTTTACCAAGTTTTGCGTTAAATTTAATCACTGCTCTTTGTTCCATATTAAAATTTCTACCTCGACCAAAATCTTGTTTAACATGAACTGTCATATCTTCGTTATATGTCAATCAAAATGAATGAAACTTTAACAGATAGCAAAATGTTCAACCTTTAAAATGCATGTTTGAACGCACAGATGTCGCCACTGGTTGCTGAGATGTGGTTCGTGTCCGGGAACATATTTGTCGTACTGTGTATATGAAAACTATATGCAAACGTTCAAAAAAAATGCTAAGAAAGCCAAACTAATCGCTGCAGCAAATCATAGATGATGACTGAAATGGAAAAAAATCAATATTAAGACCACTATCGATAATTACCGAATTTTGTCCGTACATCAAATCTGCACACACCGATAGTCTTATAATTAGTATACTGATCCACAATACAAACTAACATCAGCGACTATGGAATTACACGCTGGTTCCCGTGCTGATAATTGTTGTGGTTTCAGCAATGGAAATATTGTCTTGTTGCAAAATATTGCTTACTGTCCAAAGCGACAAATTTCGATAATTATTGGTAACAAGTTTATGAAAAAGGAAAATTTTTTTTCTGTACCATGTGATTCTTCAAATATCGGTGTCTTCTTAGTTCATAAATTGTCGGATCTGGAAGCGTGGCTTGACAAGTGTTGTAAAAAAATATGTGAAATTGCCTGTTTTAAACAAATTTGCAGTATTGTCGTTATTGCATACAAATTAAATTATAAAAAATATTTTGTAACAGGAGATAATGACCACTTTACAAGCATACGTCATTGTCGTGTTTGACGTCGGAACTATACAAATAGTTAGGAACTATACAAATAGTTCCTAAATCGTAAATCAATGATGATGTAACAAAAGTTCATTGGTCATCGTTCCCTTCACAAAAACGATTTGATAAAGCAGTCAAAGAAATGGTAGAGTGGCAAGAGTATCTTCACGGCTTGAATATCTTCTACAGAAAATTTTAGGAAGTATGTGTAAGCTATTTTTATACGAAGTTTAGAATATTGTAACAAAATTTTCACATTTAAAAAATACGTCATTAAATATTTTAAGTGACGCGAGTAATAAAATGAATAAAAATCAATAAATGAATAAGAAATAAGTTTTGGTCATATTTGATGATCAAGATGTAGTATACAGTACGAACTGAACAACTTAAAGAATCCAATAATTAAAAAAAATCTATAAAGTCTGAACGTTCTAAACTTTGCAATACCTTACAACATGATTCAAATACTCGCAAGCAGAGATAATCAGCATCGATTTAGTTTCGCCAATTACCAGTTATTTTCTTAACATGTTATTTATGGCCGTCTAATTAAAAATTACATTTTTAATAAGTAATTGATAGAAATCAATTACATTTTAATTGAATAAATAATGTAATCAAAATTATTTTCGTTTCAAATACAAACATTAATGTTAATAAGTTGATGATAAATTACAAAATTTTCTTGTAATATAAACAAATAGTAATTTTTAATACGTTGACTGCCAAACACATTAATAATCTCAGTCAATTACAATTTTGTCCATCTCTGCTCGCAAGATTGAGTCATATGATATCTATATATATTTAAATATATATTATTTTAATGATTTTCAGCATCGTATGAGAAAGCTCGGCAGAAGCTGAAAGATGTTGAAATTTTCTCAGATATACCTTCAAGTTTTGACAGACGAAATTTTAAAACGTACGAGGAAAACAAGGACCAAATATGTTGAAAGTAGTGACGAATTAGAAGACGAAGGAGTAAAAGTTCCGCAATTTCCTAAATGTCCGGAAAGGAGTTTCACAAAATATATAAAAACTAATGAAATAAAGAAAGATAATTGTAATAATATTAAAAGGTACAAGTTGTTAGATTTGCGATAATGAAAGTAGATATATTGTACCAAATGTGACTGTCATAAACGGCAAAAGAATTTCTTATTCAAAGAAATACTTTAAAATTTATTCTGAAGAAGTAATTTAACAAATTTTTTTTTAATTGGACAATAATCGCTCACTTAAAAGATTCGTCAAATTTTTTTTATAATTTGCAAGGTTTTCAGGCGATCGTTCCACCTTTTTTGATGAAATAGCATCTGAAATATCTTATATAGTAAATATTAGAAGAATTTCTGTCCATGTTTTCCCGAACAATTATTCAGGAAATGGAGTAGCTTATCTTAAACTGGGTAAGGAAAACACAGCATACATCTAGTACTAAGTTGTCTTCCAAATTTCAAAAGGATAGTGAAATGGCAAAAAGTGCTAATAGAGAAAATTTGTAGAAGTAGGTAAATATATCTTAGGAAAGGAATCTTTACATAAATTCATTATCTGTGTAGTGTGTTTGATAATTAATTATTCGAATTCCAGTGGAGAAGGTTGCGAATAACACGCCAAATACATCAAAATCCGATTCTGAGGTGAGCGGTTCCTATGAAATCTTTTCAGAAGATGAGAAACTTATTGAATTATTGAATCGGAAGAAATCTAGTACCGATCAGCACAGAGAAAAGTTAGTATACCAAATTATAAAGGTTATTAAGAATGTATTGGTAGTATAACCCGTACAAAGTAAATTGAAATTGAAAATATATAAATAGTTACATATTATATGTCAAGGTCAAGAGCATCGAAGCTAATATCGTTCTTGCAAACATTTACTAAATAAAAATATATAATTAAAACGAACATGGTTTATAAATCAAAACTTATAAAAAGAAGAGCATAAAACCACAGAACAAGATATTTGTGATGTTTAATATATCATTACATTAATGAAACATTAGACGTTTCGGTCACAATCTGGCCATCTTCAGTAAATTCACAAATATTCTTAAAACGCAGAATTACATATATCTGACATTAAATTCAGCCGTCGTGTAATAACTATAAACTATAAACGTATAACTATAAACGTGTTCTTTCATCTTGTGAAGGTGCATCGTACAACAATTGCGTGCCAATTGTCATATTGCAAATTATATAGAACAAGAATTTCCAGATTCTAATTTAAAAAATTAATCTATCATTAATATCTTCTAGTCGAATTATATGAGAATTGAATCGTTATCTGTTTTACAGAAAAAATGATGAATCTTAAGCACTTCTTTTACACAGATGGAAATTCGTCGTGATATTGTGTGTTATTATTTGTCATATCATATATGTTACTACTACTTATATGTCAAAAGTTAGTTACCACTATTTATATGTCAAAAGTTTAGATTGTTCTAGAATTATTTATTAAGAGTGAGAGAGATCTTTCTTTAGAAAAGGCAGATAAACATCGGGCAAACCTTTAGTGTCACTTTGCTTATTGATACTACTTATTTGGTTTTTTATGTATATCATTTCAGAAATTCTTCTTTTCAATAATGATTGTTCTGTATTGTGACGTGACGTTTTCCGTCTGCATGGCCCGATCGAACAGTGCAGTCTAGTGTCCTGAGTCCTTCCACATTTTAGGGGGCAGATGCACCTGCTCTTTTTCCGCGACATTATTTGCGTGTCTCATGCGTTTCGCGTTGCTGTTTTCGTTTCCCTTTTTCTGTTTATTCCTGTACCGAGAGTTATAGAGGCTGGCGACTTCCACGATCTTGACAGACTGACGCCGCCTTCACCGGACCGTGAAGAGAGAAGAAGCAGGACAGCCAGGAATAGAAATCGAGTGACGACCGCTGCTGGCGGATCCGCCGAGGCGCACGACACCCTGCCCCCAGGTCACACGCAGGTGATATCATTCATTATTACGCCCTTTTTGTTGTCGCAAGGCGTCTTCTATCGCATCCTCTTCCAGGCACAAGGCGGACCGAGGATTGAAATGGCAAGACGGGGGTGGCCACTCTACGCCCCGAGGACGGCAAGAGCCCCGAACAGGCACCTCGATGCCAAGAGGCGGCCCGAAAAGATCCTGCGGCCTCTCGAATTTTGCGCGCTAGGACATGCGACACAAGCATGACGCGGTTCCCGCGATTAGCGGAGCCACGCGTCAATCAGGCACGATAAGGCTCCCTCGCGGGGATAACGAGCTCTGCGTGCCCCCGGGAGGATTAGCGCCCGGCACTTGTGCTGTGGCCCGCTTGACGAGAGCACGTGGAAGGACGCAGAACGATGAAGAATGATACGACGATTTCGGTTTGTTCTATGCAATTCATTTATGATTTCTGGCAAACAAATTGTTGTATACCAATCAGTATTTACAGTCCTTCGATCCTCTAAAGCCATGGTTGCCACATGTCCGGTATAACTGAAGAAACAAGCAATCATTTGCTTGGCAGCACTGCATGAACGAACAACTTTTGTTGGTTTCGGTTCATTTTGAAATACTCAAACAGTGGATTATTGTTTACTTTTGGGCTCATACGAATAGATCCATGTTTCGTCCCCAGTAACTATGTTGTAGATCATTTTGACTCGGTTGAATATCTTTGCTCCATTTAACACGAGCCTGTTTTTGAGCTTCAGTCAAATTGTGTAGGATCCAACGACTGCAAAGTTTCCGTATGCTCAAATGATTATGCAAAATCGTATGTATTGCTTTCATGTCAATGCCTAAGGATGTCTGAATCTCGGTATGTCATATGCCGGTCTCGCTCAATCATTTCACGCACAGCATCAACATTAGTGGCAACAACAGACGTGGATAAATGACCTTCACGGATTTCGTCACAAAGAAAAGTCCACGCTGCAATTCGGCAAATCAATTATAAACAGTCCTATTGGATGGTGCTTTATCCCCAAAAGCCAAATGAAGTCGATCGATGCATTGTTTCGGAGTTAGATTACATTTGTAATTGTAAAAAATCATTGCCCGAAAATTTTCACGCGAAATTTCCATTTTTTCACAAAAGAACTTCTTTCAAAATACTATGCAAATCGAAAATAATATAAGTAATATAATTTTTCCGACTTCATTAAATTTAATTTCGGATTTCATTCATGCTTGGTATTAAAGAAATGTATAAGAACGTGTAGGACGAATATTAATATAAGAATAAGAATTCATTTTTTAAAAACGTGTCCGAAGGAAGATCTAATCATATGTTTAAATTTATACGAAATGAAAATAATAATCTGTTTCACTCTTCAAAAGAAAGAATTGACAGACTTAAACGCAATTTTATATTCAAATATCTACGGGTAAAATTACAAGACGCATATAAACATCTTGAACATGGAAAATTTGAAATGTTTAACATGTATAGACAGATAGAGAAAATTCTACTATTTAACATATGGAATTCTTTCTTTCCTAGACAAGAAACCAAAGAATAATTAATAGAATTTGGCGAAAGGAACAAGAAAGGATTAATAATAAAATTAAAAACCTGCGAGCTAGTCATAGATTTAGAGAAAGAATGAAAATTAAAAATATTAATTATAACATAATGCATTCGTTAAACTCTGAGATGAATCGCGATATCCTAAGTGCACCATTGAAATTAAAAGAAAATTTCAACCAAAGATATTACAGCCAATGAACGACAAACATCGTACAATATTAACATTTGCCCAGACAGATTTAAAACAAATTTTGCAATAATGAGTATAAACGAACTAATAAATCTCAGTGACACTGAGATTCCAGAAAAAGCCAAAATCGTATTGCAATTAGGTCAGCAGTTTAATTTACCTAATAATGTCATCAGCAAAGAAAAGAGTATGCTTGAGTTTTATTAAACATGTTGAGTGTAAAAACTGATCAAAACTGATGACAAAATTTGTAAAACGTAAGGTAAAGAACGAAGTAATTCAAATTTTTAAATCAATAGATAACTGCGATATTAAATCGTTTGAGAATAATATCATACGAGAAAGTGTAAAGGAGATGAAACGATTCATCTCAGAGAATCCTGAAATTTTAATTACCAGAGCTCATAAAGGTAACACAACAGTAATTATGAATCGCGAAAGTTACAGAAGGAAAATGTATGAGATTCTCAATGACCAGAGCATATACATTTTATAAATAAAGATCCTACGAACAAAATAACAACGGAAATTAGCAATTTACTAAAAAATTGGAAAAACAAGGGGTACATTGACCTAAACTTATATAAAAAATTGTATGTATCGGACGGCGAAATTCCGAGTTCTTATGGACTGTCAAAAATTCATAAGGAAGGTCATCTGCTGAGATTAATAGTTAGTTGCATAAACAGTGCTTTTTATCCATTGGCGACCTTCTTAAAAGATATTATAGATAATAATAACAAAAAGAATTTCAGTTATGTCAAAAACAGTTTTGATATTGTGAATAAGCTCAATGGAAGGGAAATCGATAAGAATTTCAGTATTATATCATTCGACGTGGTTTCGGTGTACACGAACATTCCGACCGATTTAGTATTAAAAAGTATTGAACGTAGCTGGAACTTGATTGAAAATAAGACTTCGATTCCTTTCCATGAATTTGTTAAAGCAATTATGATTATACGTAGGCTACTGGAAAAGTTTCTGCAATCTAATCCTTCCAGTGGCGCCAATGTTCTGCTACTATCATATCCGTAAAATTAGACGTTTTTAACCTATAATTCAGTTGACAATTTGTACTCAAGCCAACTAGTTTTGTTTGCATAGTATTTTAAAAGAAGTTATTTTGTGAGAAAATGGAAATTTCGCGTGAAAATTTTCGAGCAATGATTTTTTACGATTACAAATGTAATCTAACTCCGAAACAATGCATCGATCGACTTCATTTGGCTTTTGGGGATGAAGCACCATCCAATAGGACTGTTTATAATTGGTTTGCCGAATTCCAGCATGGAATCCTTTGTGATGAATTCCGTGAAGGTCGTCCATCCACGTCTGTTGTTGCCACTAATGTTGATGCTGTGCGTGAAATGATTGAGACCGGCATATGACATACCGCGAGATTCAGGCATCCTTAGGCATTGACATGAAAGCAATACATACGATTTTGCATAATCATTTGAGCATACGGAAATTTTGCAGTCGTTGGATCCTACACAATTTGACTGAAGCTCAAAAACAGGCTCGTGTTAAATGGAGCAAAGATATTCAACCGAGTCAAAATGGTCTACAACATAGTTACTGGGGACGAAACATGGATCTATTCGTATGAGCCCAAAAGTAAACAATAATCCACTGTTTGAGTATTTCAAAATGAACCGAAACCAACAAAAGTTGTTCGTTCATGCAGTGCTGCCAAGCAAATGATTGCTTGTTTCTTCAGTTATACCGGACATGTAGCAACCATGGCTTTAGAGGATCGAAGGACTGTAAATACTGATTGGTATACAACAATTTGTTTGCCAGAAATCATAAATGAATTACATAGAACAAATCGAAATCGTCGCATCATCCTTCATCATGACAACGCCAGCTGTCACACAGCACGTCAAACCGTTGATTTTTTATCCAGTAAAAATGTCGAATTGATGACTTATTGTTCGTATTCATTTGATTTATCACCTAATGACTTCTTTTTGTTCCTAAACATTAAAAAAAAGATGCGTGGTGAGCGATTTGAGTCGCCTGAAGCAGCTGTTGAAACATTTCGTATACTGATTTCTGAGGTTACAACCTCAGAGTGGAAAAAATGCTTCGAAAATTGGTTCGAGCGTATGCAAAAATGTATCGATCTTAAAGGCGAATAGTTTGAAAAACAATAAAGCCATTTACTGAATTTTACATGTTTTTTTTTTCATATTGTTTGCAGAAACTTTTCCAGCAGCCTACGTAATTAACTGTACATTTTTTAAATTTGACAAAAAAATATTTAAACAGATTTTTGGCATGCCAATGGACTCTCCATTATCCCCTATATTAGCGAATATTGTTCTATAAGACTTAGATAAGAACAAGAAATTATTACGACTAATAATATTATTTCGTCTTCTTATTTCCGTTATGTTGATGATATTGTATTGTCCGTGCATAAAGATAAAATAGAGAATGTTCTGGAATTGTTTAATTCATATCATGAAAGGCTAAGGTTTACAGTTGACTTTGGCGACGAAAACGGCATTAATTTTTTAGATGTTAAACTAATGAGACAAGAAGGAAGAATCATCTTTGATCTTTATAAAAAAACCAATTAATTAGGGAGATATTTGAATTACTATTTGAATCATCCTTTAGTACATAAAAGGGGTGTAATCATCGGGCAATTAGATAGAATATTGTTTTTATCCTATCCAAAATTTCAAGAAAAAAACATTTCTGACTTAGTTCACACTCTGTTAATGAATGGTTATCCTCTCGAATTCATTTTTTCAACAATAAAAAACAAAATTAAAACTTTAGGAAATAGAATAAATTTAAATAAAAATAGTGAGTATAACAATAATGAAAGCGATTCTAATTTTAATTTAAAGAAAAAGTTTTTTATAATACCATATTTAAGTAAAGTATGCAAAAATTTTAAAAATTATCACATAGTCAGGGCTTTAATATCGCTTACAAAGCTATAAATAAATTGAGTAGATTTATTAAAACTTGGAAAGATCGTTTGTGTAAAGAGGACCATTGTGGAGTAGTTTATAAAATAAATTGTTTAAATTGTGAGTCTTCTTATGTTCGCCAAACAAAAAGGAAATTAAAAACTCGAATCAAAGAATATAAGGCTGACATAAGAAGATCCACCTCTGAGATGTCAGTGATTTCACGTCACCAGTTGAATGAGATGCATGAATTGGATTGGGATAATATTAAAATTTTAGATATAGAACAATCATTATTGAAAAGAAGAATTTCTGAAATGATATACATAAAAAACCAAATAAGTAGTATCAATAAGCAAAGTGACACTAAAGGTTTGCCCGATGTTTATCTGCCTTTTCTAAAGAAAGATCTCTCTCACTCTTAATAAATAATTCTAGAACAATCTAAACTTTTGACATATAAATAGTGGTAACTAACTTTTGACATATAAGTAGTAGTAACATATATGATATGACAAATAATAACACACAATATCACGACGAATTTCCATCTGTGTAAAGGAAGTGCTTAAGATTCATCATTTTTTCTGTAAAACAGATAACGATTCAATTCTCGATTAGAAGATATTAACAATAGGTTAATTTTTTAAATTAGAATCTGGAAATTCTTGTTCTACATAATTTGCAATATGACAATTGGCGCCGCAACATTGTTGTACGATGCACTTTCACAAGATGAAAGAACACGTTTATAGTTATATTACACTGCGTTTTAAGAATATTTGTGAATTTATTGAAGATGGCCAGATTGTGGCCGAAACATCAAATGTTTCATTAATGTAATGATATATTAAACATCACAATAATATCTTGTGCTGTGGTTTTATGTTCTTCTTTTTATAAGTTTTTACTAAATAAATTTAACTTTTAACTTTTAACTTTTCAATTACTTTTTTTCATTAATTTAACTTTTAATTCAAATAATGTCATTATGAATTAACTTTTATTTTACTTAAATTAAATTTTCAAGATTGTTAATTTAGATAAAATTGATTTAGATAAAAAAAATTTAACCAACCCTGCTACTATTGAACAGCTGTCATTATTGATAGATTCTTAATTGCAAAGAAACAGGAAAGACCCGATCCCATTTGCGATAAGGAAAATCAGAAACGTGCAGATCTTGGAGTTACGTGATAAGCAGATGATGTCATAGAAGGGAGCAAAAAAAAATAATTTTAGGATTTAGGTGGAGGAAACCCAGATAGAAATAAAGATTGGAATTATAATTTTTTATTATTCAATTTTTATTTTAATAACTCGATTAACTTATTTGAGGAAACCGAACTTTCTTATCATATATGTATAATTTTAAACTACTGAATAGAGACAGGGGAAAAAAGGTAACTGAAAATAATTTTAAAAATTCAGTAATATATTTAAGTATCACATTATACACTTTTTTCATAAAACATATTTTTATTTTAAATATAACGCAGTGTATACAATTTCATCTGAAGCGCACATTACTAATTCACATTCCATGATTGAAGTTTCATCATAAATTTCACGCAATTTTTTAAATGCTTTATGTGTATTGTATTATTAATACAATTTTGGCGTATAATAGTCACCAATTGTCGAAATGTATTCTCTCACACGCGATTTTATTAAAAAGGTATGATATTTATTTTACGACTTTTATGGTGCGATTTAACAAGGATGATATGAGTCCAACTTTAATAATATTTTAATGGTATATGTCGATCAGCCAAATGCGCTTTTTTATTAATTAATTTAATATCACAAAGATATGAAGAAAGAATGATGAAGAGATTAAGGAAAAGATAATTTTTTAAAGAAAAATATTTTTAATATAGATTTATTTATCGTTTAATGCAGCATGTTCAATAATCTAAACCATAGACTACTAGTTCAAATTCTATAATAGAATAGAATTCTATAATAGAATTTTATCATAAATTTTGTCTTAAGTGTTTGCAGTACGACATTTATCAGCAATAAAATTTTGTCTTAAAAATGATTCAAAATATTTGAATTTTTCACCGTGAGTATATTGGCTTAATTTATAGTACGCATTATATACAATTTAAACATTTCGTCAGATGTACGAGGGCAAGCAATAAGTTTTTAGAAAAACATAGTAAAACATATTTTTTTTGAGATCGATTCATTTTTATTTCTCAACATAGTGTCCTTTCAGCTCGATACACTTGATACTACGATTCTCCAACTTTTTCAAGTCGTCCGAATAATATGATTTGTCCAACTCTTCAAAATAAGTCTCTGTTTCGGCGATGAGCTGCTCTCTGGTGATGAATCTCTTTTCTCCGAACCATTTCTTCAGATTTGGAAACAGGAAATAGTCACAGGGGGCTAAATCTGGCGAATATTCTGCAATTCGTATCGGAATTCGTTGGCCATCGGTGCCGGGCACGTGTGAACCCGTGCATTGTCTTGATGGAAGAGCACTTTCTTCTTCGCCAAATGGAGACGTTTTTTTTTTTAAAATGTTGAAATGGTCCAATAAGCGTAGTAATAGCCATTGATCGTTTACTTCGATGGAAGATAATCGATATGAATTATACCGCGTATATCCCAAAAAACTATGACCATTACCGGCCGACTTCACGATCTTTGCCTTCTTCGGAGCTGGTTCACTTGGTGAAGTCTATTGCTTTGACTGTTCCTTCGTCTCGGGTGTGAAGTAATGGATCCATGTTTCGTCCACAGTAATGAATCGCGCAGAAATTCATCTGGATTACGTTGAAACATCTCCAAACATTGTTTTGAAATCGTCACACGGTCGCGCTTATGGTCCACAGTGAGCAAACGTGGCATCCATCTTGCCGGTAGCTTTTTCATATCCAATTGTTCGTGCAAAGTTGAAATCACTGTGCCATGTGATATGCCTGTGGCCTCAACAAGCTCGCGCACTTTCACTCGTCGATCAGGCAAAATAATATCGTGGACTTTATTGATGATTTCTGGCGTAGCAATCTCAATTGGATGTCCCGAACGAGGTACATCACATGTGGATATACGACCACGTTTAAATTCATTCACCCAATTATATACAGTCGCAAACGCTGATGTGCAGATGTTATGAACATCTGCACATCAGCGTTACAACATTATCCAACTCGGCTTTGATTTCTTTCAGCGTTAAACCTTTCGTGTAGTGATCAAACATTTACATATGAACTGCACGAAACTTTTTTTCCATTTTGCAAAAAATATAAAGATTGTTCGCTTTAATCGTCTACAGAAATGAAACTACGCGATAAATTCCGCTCGAAATTCGACAGTAATCAGCTGAAAGATGCTACCTGTCAAAAAGTAATGTGACATGACACTGCGAGTGTTCTCTGACAAATTTTCTAAGAACTTATTGACTTGCCCTCGTATTCGTCACTCCGGATGGCTTGGATGGAATTCAAACAAACAATCTACATAAAATGTATCATAAAATGTGATTAGTTGTGTATATTAATATATCATCGAAAGTATCATGATATAAAAGTTTCATGATGAGATTTGGCGATTATATTACAGTTTTGGCAACCTTCGAGTGATTCCGCCTTGACTGTTCGCGAAATCTAATTCGGGTTAAGAAGATTGCCGATGAAGATTCTAAAGAGAATCGAAATGTTCAAAATTTTCATGATTTCAAATAAAGATAATATCAACATTTCGTATGGATTAACAAATTTATTTGTAAAAGTTTTGTTGCGCAATTCCGCTGACTCTCGTTAGCTCAGATTTAGTTTATTTTTTGTTATTTTAAGGAGAGAAAGTCCTTGTTTAACATATTTATTTACGCATGCTAGACACATTGCTCGAGCCTAAATAAGAAGAACACGGTTATTGATTTCATGTCCAAACATGTACCATGCTATGAATGTAGAAGAAGAGTGTTAAAGTATGTGATATGAATAACTTTACGTTATTCGTATCACATACTTTAACACTCTTCTTCTACATTCAAATCTTAAATCGGTGATGATGATGATGAGACAGTAGGCTGCATTAATCGCTCAATATCTGCACATCTCTCGATGAACGTCTTCTACGTAGCATGAGGCAGGATTATGCGGTTGCCTCGATTGTCACTAATCGCAATTTCTATATGAAACATAAGTCCCACGACAATCTCGATGTCCGGAAACTTATACTCTGTCAATGTCAATGCATATCTCCTCATCAATATATGAGATATGTAGCGAGGTTTCGAAGATATATGAGAAAGCTGTATGTAAAGACGCACTGTAGAAAAAAAGAAAACATGCAAATAGACCTTAAAAAAATACGTATCAAATTTATAAGAAAAATTTTATAAAAAAACAGAATAAACTTACTGTCTCTCACAAGCCTCATCCAATCAAATTGGACCGTAATGTTTTATGGCGTGAGACGTTTTCAAGGGTGGTATACCTACTCTTATACAAATATATACACACTCGCTCTTTCTCACTCACTCACTCATACATTCATTCGCTTACTCACTCACTCACTCACTCAGTCACACGCACGCACGCAAAGAGAGAGAGAGAGAGAGAGAGAGAGAGAGAGAGAGAGAGAGCGCGAGATCTTCTAACCTCAATATATGACAGCATCTCGAATAGTCGAGTCTTTGTCTCGAGTCTTGTCCGTGATCGGTATAACTCTTCTTTTGTTGCAGGTCTGTTAAGTAGCGAGGGTGAAATTTCGCCCCCGCCTCAAAGAGGTCACGGTGGTGGACTCCATCGTGTCTGTCACATAGAACGAAGGTCTAGCGGATGCTCTATCTAAGGAATTATTCAGCGTTAAATCGGAAAGTTTAGACTCTTGGAACGACGAGTTATTGCTAAGTGGCGCAAACTCTCGAGCAAAGGTATGCAGACAGAGGAACAGATTCTTCTGATGAAGAGATACTCCCCTTTCGAAAGAAGATTCTCTTCTTTTTAAAGGTTCCTAGGTTAAATCCTGAATGCAAATCAGTTTCTAAAAAGCAGTTCCACTATAAAAAGAGACGAATACAACACACGAGATCAAGATAAGTAGACATAGACCACTAGGTACACATTGCACTTTGCGCTCTCGGAGAGACTACCTTCGATTTCTTCAGACCGGAAGTGCAGTATTCGCTGTACTCTGAAACGCTTCGTCAGTAGCGAAGATTAACGAAGGGGTAAAGATCTTAGCAGATCTTTTTTATCGCTTGTCATTATCGAGAAGAGCGCAGATTAAACCTACCTTTAGCCGGTATGGCCTCTATTGTTCTTTGACAAAAGGTTATAGCTTGCTGGTTTAGCATCTCGTTTGGCAAGGAAATCAAGAACGCGCCATACAGAAATTTTCAAAAGATATTGTTAAAACACCTCTAGTTGCATGCAAGAAGGTGCTGCAGCCGATTAAACAACCACTTCAGATAGCTCCCTTTAAGGAGGGAAACTTCCGTGTCTCTGCATTGAGGAAACCAATGACCGCGAGAAGAGCAGGGATGTCAAGCAGCAATCGCAGATGGTCTTGCCATTCCAGACGTCGATGAATGATGTCGAGGGGAGGAGAATGATCACAGGTTGTGCGAGGAAAATTGTGTAGCGCGGGATATGCGGAAAATTACGCATTATCGGATAACATCACGCGGGATCAGTATCCGCCGGGCGTGGTCTCTCCGGCCGCCTTCGGGTGCGGTCATCGCGCGCTATACTTACAGTGCATACTTACCATCTTTCTCTCTCTCTCTCTCTCTCTCTCTCTCTCTCTCTCTCTCGCTCTTATACGTTTACATCTTTTTCCAACACAGCTTCATTTCTCGCATGCAAAAATGTTTGTATATTGTATGTTTTATAGCAATAATAATTTAAAGTATTTTTCTTATTCTCTGAAAGTTCTTATTCTATTTAATAAGAGCGGTGGTACCGTGCTGATGCTGTTGCATCGTAGCGCGGTGTAACGCGATACCGCACGAATAAGAAAGGAAGAAAGGAAATAAATAATTGCAGACTCCTAGATATAATGTTTTAACATGCGTTTATTTTTCATGCAATGCATTACATATAATATTATTTGAAGAGTACATTATTAATTCGCATTCAGTACCTGAATTCTTATTATAAATCTTACATGGAAGCGGTAAAGTGTTTATCGCTTCCAATTTGTTCATAATTCAGTTCTGACGTAAATCACTTATAAAGTATTTAAATTTTTTACTTACGTTATTTGTATATTGGCACAAATCAAAATATACGTGCTCAAGACATTGTTCGAGTTCAAGCATAAAAAATATAATCGATGGTTTCATATACATACACTTGTGTCAAAATAATTTCACATTGTACCCATTGCGTATTTTTACAACCTTAATCATAAGTCCTGAATCATCAACGATGACGGAGTAGATGACCGCATCAATCTCTCTATTCGTTTTTCGACGAACGCAGTCCACGTAGCATACGGCAGGATGATGCGGTTGCCTCGGGTATCGTCAATCGCAATTTCTATTTGAGACATTGGTCCCGCGGCGGTCGCAATCTCCAAAAATTTGTATGCTGTCGGTGTCAGTACGAACATCTTCCTCGAAGTGCAACGTGCACTATAACGAACAACATATGAATAAACAATCTATAGAAAAAAACATTTTTATTACGCAGATATAAGTAAAATACTTACGATTGAACCCATGTCTTCTGAGCGACTGGCAGTAACGTCACCCCAAATTCTTTTATAAAGTTTCCCTCATCATAGCACTTCACGAATGGATGTTGAATTTATTTATTATCGTCATCATTTTTAAAGAATTCCTCACATTCAATTTCTTTAGAATTTTCAATCATAAATCTTCGAGGTGTGAAATATAATAAGTTCAACAGAAACGATTATTCCATGTGCAGTACCAAGAATAAATTTCAATAAATATTCTCACACATGTAAAAAATGATGATCTTATAATTTGAGTTTCTCATCAATATCTAGCTCGGAAAACTTCACCCTCTTGAAATTTAGAATGCTTAGCACACCAAGTATCAGTGCGAATTAATACATTGCAGAAACCGAGTTCCCGGTTGCGAATAAAATGTGGGAGCGATAGACAATTGCGGTTAGTCATGTTTGCGCAGACTAACTTTGCGCGATCCTCGTCGGTATTTATATTTTTGTTCCCACTCAATAATAGTTAAAAATGCAATGTTTGTTTTGTGAAAACATGTCGTAACATGTTTCGCAATGACATTATCAATTTAACACCCGCAAAAGTGCACACTGCAATAAAAAGATTTTTAGATACATCCTGTGATGAATACATCATCATGTAATATGATACAACATGCAAAAATGCAACCGTAGCGAAAAAATTGCTTAACATGATGCAATTGGACAACAATCATGTCAGATTTAATATAAGAAATTTTTCAAGGACATTCGACGTGTCATGACATGTTTTCGTGATCACATTGTCAATGTAATTTGATACAACGCCTGCAAAAATGCAACATTTGCGAAAAAATGATGCAATATGATGCAATTGCACATCAATCATGTTAGATTTTTAGCGTAATATAAGATATTTCTCAAAAACATTTGACGTGCCACGAAATGTTTCATGATGACATCATCAACAAAAAAAAAATAGTATACAGATTGATATAAAAAATGAAAAGATTTAGACACATCGCGTCATTAATCAATCTAACAGCACAAGTGACAACATGGAACGTAATTTGATTGAGCAAACTACCCCGCTTCATACAAGAGAAGAATACGTCGCGTGGGAACAACGTTGCGACGAATTTATAGAATCTTTGGAAGAGCAGAGTCGTATTAAACGCCTGCGATTAATGACTGGTAATAGACAATCAATGATCGCATGTATCGCGCGGCTTAAAAGCTTAAAGAATTTGCGGACGATTCGTGCACGTAGGCGCTGGATATGGACTTCGATGGATCGAAACAGCATTTGGAAATCGTATTGTAACGGGTGCGGTAATAAATTCCACTTATATCGAACCTCGCCGATCTCAAGAAAACGCGAGAGAAATTGTATTTGAGTGTGTGAAGTGTATCAACAGAGATATGAAGATAATAATCTATAAAGATAAATACAGTATTTACGAGGGCAAGTCAATAAGTTCTTAGAAAACCTGTCAGAGGGTGATACACTCGCAGTATCATGTCACATTACTTTTTGACAAGTAGCATCTTTCAGTTGATTACTGTCAAATTTTAAGCAGAATTCATCGTGTGGTTTCATTTCTGTAGATGATTAAAGCGAACAACCTTGGTATTTTTTGCAAAATGGAAAAAAATGAGTTTCGTGCAGTGATCAAACATCTATGAAAGGTTTAACGCCGAAAGAAATCAAAACCGAGTTAGATAATGGTCATAGCACAATTGCACCAGCGTTTGCGATTGTATATAATTGGATGAATGAATTTAAGGAGTTAAACCTAGCCGAATTTTTTTTTTTGGGCAAAAAATTTTTATTGGCTTAAATCACGTGTATATGTGTCTAAAATGATGTCCAAGAGGAATTATTGCTGAAAAAATTTTTTTAATACCCGTAATAGGCGAATTTTCGGAGATTCAGGAACACTTGATGCTTACAAGCATAAGCCTGCAATGCCCGACGATGTTTATGCTGCTATTAAACCGATTTACGACGAACTCAGTTCCCAAGATCTTTTATTCCGCTGCTTGGGAGGATACACCCAAAATTCGAACGAGTCGTTCAATTCCGTTGTCTGGTCGATAGCTCCGAAAACCGTTTCAAGCGGAAAGGGAATACTTGACGTTGCTACAAATATTGCAGTCATAACGTTTAATGACGGATTATGTGGCATAATGAATATTATGGATGTAATCGGAATAACTGTTGGTCGACAATGTTTCGATTTTTGCGTGGCAGACGACTCGCGCCGCATCAAAGCCGCTGAGCGCTCAATGACTGAAGCCGCCAAAACCGGTCGCCGAGATGCAAAATCCCAGAAAAAAGAACTGGAGAAGCTTGATGTCGACGCAGAAGGCCAATTATATGGTGCTGGGATAGCAGAATAAAGGTAAAAAAATTGGCAAGCTCGTATCTTAAAAATTTCACATCAAAACACATTGTCGAACTTTAAACGCGTTTTTCTCGAAACCATGTTTTCAACACGGCAAGCAGTAGAACTCGAGTAATTTTTATCCGATTGATTTGAAATTTTCACTGTAGCTTCATAGATAGATTATCTATTGAAGTACACACGATTTTTAAGATTGGTAAACAATTACGGTTTTTATAAACAAATAAGGTCGCGATTTTTAGTCAAAAAAATCGATTTTTTTTAAACTGCTACCAAATTTTCAAAATTCAATATTTCTTAATAATCTTGTGTACTTCAGTAGCTATACTAGTGTAGATTATAAAAAAATTTTTTATTTTGTTCCAGACATGAAGATTGGACACTTCTACTGCTTGCCGCGGGACGCCTAAAAAAATCACGTCTATTTGTTGCAACCTGCCAAGCGGCCATTTTGTATCAAAAATCAATAAAAAAATTCGTGTTTGCACTTACAGATATGTACAATAAGCCCTGAAAATTTCAAATTCGCTTAATTAGGGAAGTCATAAAAAATTCCCAAAAAACCTTCAAATTTTTGGCTGTCGGCTAGGTTTAACACCTTAAACGAGGTCGTACATCCACATGTGATGCACCTCGTTCGGGATATCCAATTGAGGCTGCTACGCCAGAAATCATCAATAAAGTCCACGATATTGTTTTGCCTGATCGACGAGAGAAAGTGCGCGAGCTTGTTGAGGCCATAGGCATATCATATGACACAGTGATTTCAATTTTGCACGAACAATTGGATATGAAAAAGCTATCGGCAAGATGGGTGCCGCGTTTGCTCACTGTGGACCATAAGTGCGACCGTCTGATTTCAAAACAATGTTTGGAGATGTTTCAACATAATCCAAATGAATTTCTGCGTCGATTCATTACTATGACGAAACATGGATCCATTACTTCACACCCGAGACGAAGGAACAGTCAAAGCAATGGACTTCACTGAGTGAACCAACTTCGAAGAAGGCAAAGGTCGTGAAATCGGCCGGTGATGGCCACAGTTTTTTGGGATGCACGCGGTATAATTCATATCGATTACTTTCCGTCGAAGCAAATGATCAATGGCGATTATTACGCAACCTTATTGAACCGTTTCAATAATATTTTAAAGAAAAAGCATCTCCATTTGGCGAAGAAGAAAATACTCTTCCATCAAGACAATACACGGGTTCACACGTACCCGGCACCGATGGCCAAATTCAACGAATTCCGCTACGAATTGCTTCCCCATTCAGCATATTCGCCAGATTTAGCCCCCTGCGACTATTTCCTGTTTCCAAACCTAAAGAAATGGTTCGCAGGAAAGAGATTCACCACCAGAGAGCAGCTCATCGCCGAAACAGAACCTTATTTTGAAGGATTGGACAAATCATGTTATTCGGACTGCTTGAAAAAGTTGGAGAATCGTTGGATCAAGTGTATCGAGCTGAAAGGACACTATGTTGAGAAATAAAAATAAATCGATCAAAAAAATGTGTTTTACTATGTTTTTCTAAAAACTTATTGACTTGCCCTCGTACTGGCAAATTCGTGGCTGGTGACAAACGCGCGAACAAGATCATCGCCACCCGGAACTACGAACTATATCGATGCACCAATTTGCGCGAGTGATACTTGACGCGCATCGTCAAACCTAGCCTAGCATCACTCGAAGAATTTCAAGAACGTGACAGCAGATAGACATTGTTGCGTATACTAAATTTGGCAGTGAACGCGAATAGGCATAATCCTCTAAGTCATATCAAACTCCCGCGAGAAATTATGCTAAAGAGAGCAGTGATCAACGTGCAATCCACAGACAATGCATGTTTCGCATAGTCGATGGTCGCCGCTCTACACTCCGTTGAAAGTTATACATATCGAACATCATCATATCCTCACTACTGAATCACCAGGATATTCAGTTTCCGATGACATTGAACCAGATTCAGAAATTTGAAGCTCTAAACGAAATTTCCGTCAATGTTTACGCCATCGTGAAAGAAATTGTACCGATATGACTCACTGACCAAAAGAGGGACAAACACATAAACTTGCTTGTACGTGGAGGACGATAGCGTGGAACATTTCGGAACTGATCAAGGACCTGTCCCGCCTTGTGAGATCACAAATAATCGGAAATAAGAACAAGAAATATTTCTGCGATAGGTATGTGATGATAATAACGACGACGTCAACGATGACGACGACGACACTAATAATAATAACAATAATTATTATTATTTTCAGATGCCTCCACTACTTTAACTCGTGCGCAAAACTAGAGACCCACACTGAGGGCTGCGAAAAATTAAATGATTGCTCGATAAGGCTATCGAGCGAGGACGACAAATGATTGAGTTTCCATTGGAAAGCAACCATTGGAAAGAGCGCGTCCCGTTCTACGCTGATCTTGAGTGTGCATTGGAAGGAATGGATAGTTCGCAACCCGCTACGTACATGTACCAACATCACAACGTCTTCAATATCGGGTATTGTTTCTACGACAGCTTATTGTCAGACTATCGATTTCGTCGCGACAAAGACTGCATAGCGTGGTTCGCGGAAAAACTCAGAAATTTGGCGCATACAATCTATAATTTCAGCCAATGTTCCCATGGCGGATTTCACGCGACTGGGAAAAATTTAACAGCATTTCACATTGTCACGTGTGCAAGAAACCGTTTATACCAGACGATACGCTAGTACGCGATCACTGCCTTACGGCGGTAACCAGGCGATACGGAGACCCCGCGCAAATTGCAATCTAAGGTTTCTCGTAAATATATACCCGTAGTTTTCCATAATTTATCAGGCAACGACGCTCATTTTATTATTAAGGAAATTGCCATTGCGTACGAAGGACGCATAGATCTCTTTCTAATAATTAAAGAAAAATTTCTATCTTTCACTAAACACATTGATAGTACCAAAATTGATAAAAAAATGTGTGTGCAATTACTTTTCATACATTCATACAAATTTATCGCTTATAGTTTAGACAAATTATCATCTTTTCTCAACAATGATAAGCTGCGGGTACTGCGACGCGAATTTTCCAATTTATCGCAAGAAAATTTTAATCTTTTGATTCGAAAAGGCGTTTTGCCGTACGAGTACATTGATTGCAGTGAAAAATTGAACGAATTGTACTTGCCACCTCGTGAGTCATTCTGCAGCTCATTGACTGACAACACGATATCTGAGAGTGATTACGTGCACGCCGTCAATATGTGACGGCGGTTTTCCATTCAAATGTTCGGCGAATATAGCGATCTATATCTAAAAACAGATGTATTGTTGTTGGCCGAAAATTTCCGCGACAGTTGCAACGCGAGTTACGGGCTCGATCTCGCGTTCTATTACACCTTACCTAGCTTCATGGGTTACCACGTTAAAGCATATAGGTGTAACATTTGAACTGTTGACAGACATCGACATAGTCACGTATATCGAGTGCGGTATACCCGATAGTCTGAGCCAGTGCTCAAACAGATACGCGTGAGCCAACAACAAATACATGCTGTCGTACGATCAATCGAAATTGATCAATCATACCTGATGTACTATGACGTCAACAACCTTTACGGCTGGACAATGTGTGAACCATTACCTACGCCAATTTTCGATGGGTCAACGACGTGCACAATTTTCATTTTACGACCATCGCGCTAGATTCACCGATAGACTACATTCTATCGTCAGGCTATATCGAGGTGGATTTGTCCGCGAGGAATGCCCGCGACATCTGCATGACGCGCACACTGACCTATCATTCTATCCGACGCAAGAGAAGCCACCAGACAAGCGCGAGGATAAGCTCCTCGCAACATTATGCGATAAGCAACGTTACATCACACATTATCGCAACCTGCAGCAGTGTACTCGTCACGGTCTTCATATCAAAGATTCACCATATATTGCAATTCATGCAATCTCCATGGCTTCGCGATTAGAACTAAACACAAAATTTAGAACAATGGCCAAGAATGATTTTGTGAAAAATTTACAAATTTATGAATAACGCAATATTTGGCAAAACCATGAAGAATGACCATGAAAACCATGTGCGCGATCGCATTGACGTACGTCTCATCACACAATGGCAAGGCAGATACGGTGCGGAGGCAATGATCGCGAAACCGAACTTTCACAATCGTAGCGTCTTCTCAGAGAATCTAGTCGCGACAGAACTGCGTAAACTCGAGGTGAAGTTTAACAAACCGATATACATGGGTATGTGCATCCTCGATATATCGAAAATGTGTTTGTACGAATTTCACCACAAATACATGAGTGTTTCGCGAAAAATCTAAAATTATATATACCTAAATTATATATACATAAATAACCTCATATATCACGTAGAATGTGACGATGTGTGACGACATTATGTAATATAAATAGATTTGACACGAGTGATTACACAGTTGACAACGCGTACGGTATTCCGCTCACAAATAAAAAAGTTCCTGTCCTTATGAAGGATGAGAACAACGGTACCATTATGACCGAATTCGTAGGACTTGAGAGCGAAAATGTACGCCTTGTGTGTAGAAGGAAAAAAGGAGGAACGAAGAAGGCGAAGAACATCAAAAGCAATGTTGTTACGAGGTCTATAATATTCGAGGATTACAAACAGTGCTTAAATGACGTAGTCGAAATGACGCGTAAGCAGTCGTGCATAAGAATTTAAATTGCACGAGGTCCACCATATCGGATACAAAAATCGCTCTAAATCCGTATGATAATAAGCGATATATCGTGCCAGGTTCCATCGACACGCTGCCAAGGAGACATTACCAATGTAAATAAAAACACATTTGTATAATATGTTTAATATGTATAAGACATATACTATATATAACATGTATAATATGTATACTATAATATGCATAATATGTAAATGATGTAATATAATACGTAGTATAATACATATTTATATGTTTATAATAAACATAATTTTACAACACACATTGTTTTTATGTATCCACGAATTGTGCGAATTGTTAAATTCCAACTATTTCACGTAAACCTCGTTCCCCCTCTTGCGCAACATCTTTTCAATGAGATGCACGTTGAGATTAGCGACGCTGTGCAATTCATACTCATAGAATCGCCTCCAGCGATAGGCTCCCCGTGAGAATCTTCCAACAGATAAGTCAATGGATTAGTTTTTGCTGCACTTTTGATCATTTTAAACACCTCCATGGTCCAATTCGGCGTGTAACCTTTATCAAAAACTGTCTTGAATTTGCTCACACGTACCGAATCACCCATTTTGTATCGCGCGGGTGCGGCAATCTTTACGCGATTGTAAACCGTGGTTAAGAGTCTGTCAGCAATTGCGGGGATAACGTCGACGCATATCAATAGTTCGATGCTTACGCGCGTTGTAATTTGATACGAGTCGCGGTAGGATGTCGATCCATTTATAGTTTTTGTTGTGCGTAAATTGTTTCCACATATTGTTTTTCAACGTACGATTGAATCGTTCGACGACAAACCGTTCTAACGCCTTCATTACGGAATACGTAGAATAATGTTTGATGTTGCGTTTCTTCAAGAGTTTCTGAGCACATCCGAGTTGTAAAACTCCTTTCCTCTGTCAGTCTGCAAATTTTTTGAACATCTTCCATCGTCTCAAGTTATCTTTGCGATCGCCTTCGTTATATAGTTTCCACTCTTGGCTTTAAGCGACACAGTGCCCATGCGTGCTTACTCAGCACATCAATAATGATGAGAATGTAGTGATGACCTCTGTTGAATCGCATATAAGGACGCATCTCAATCACATCCGCCTGCCACAGGTCATCGTATCCGTACTATGACGTGTCTTCGCGGAAAATTTCTTCTCGCCGGAACATGCAATTCATCAACCAGCAGCCGTTTTTCAGTCATTGCGAAAAATTATTCGGCACGATGCACTTCTCGAATCGTTTTTTCAAATTCGTTTAGCATAACCTGCACATTATTTTGTAAAGCTGCAATTTTCCTCTTGATTTCGTTCAGACGATCTTTCAAATTGAACACTCTGCTGCATGTATCGTTTATTTGCTACGTCAGCATCATCCACCGCTAGCGCTACTCGTCGAATCTTGTGCGACTTTGCGTCTGCTGCGACTATGCAAAGAGCGTTATCGTGCACATAATTTAGGAGCAATCCACGCCACTGATAGTGCGATTCGCTTCCTCCTCCAAACTTGTTGATTGGCATTGCGATGTCGATTGAACGACGCACGTAGAACGAGGTTAATTTATAATCAGACCGGCTTCGCGAAGCTCTTAGATAATCGACAGAATTCGTTGTCTCGTTGTCGTGACTATTATGACCAGCCTGGCGTACACGTTGCCGTGCGACAATTTTCTCTACGTCGAAGGAAGATTGACGGTGAAGAAGAAAAACGACCAGATGTCAACGCTTGGAAATAATTGCGTGATATTTGATGAAATTCGATATGAACTCAACGGTGTGGAGATTAACCGCAACAGAAACATTGGAATTATCAGTACCATCAAAAACTACGTGTCGATGACATGCGACAAAGCTTTGATTGCGTTGAACGCTGGATGGAACTCTAGATCCGACACGGAGAGATACTTTAATTTTTGCGTGCCGCTCAACATGTTGTTGGGTTTTTGCGAGGATTACAAACGCGTGATTGTCAACGCATGCCACGAATTGATTTTGATACGAGCGCGCAACGATTACAATGGCTTGGTGGGAAATTCTACGACGGAGCCTGAGATTGAACTTAAAGTGCAGTGGCAAATGTTTCACGTTGCGTTAAACGAGATCAATAAATTATCAATGCTGCGAGTATTGGAGAGCAGTCGTTATTTAAACATGAGTATTCGTTCGTGAGATCTGTATGAGTATCTTTTGTACAGAATACGACCAAGCATTTATGGGCCGTCAAAACGGCGAGTTTGAGAAGCCGCGATATGTTATCTTTGCTCTGCAAACTGATCGAAAGAATATCATGCACAAGATGTTAGCGTGTTCGATAATTGTAATTTGAGTAATGTGAAATTTTATCTAAATTCAAAGTTTTATCCGTACGACGATTTAAATCTAAATTTTGACAAAAAGAGATGCGCCGTTCTGTTTGATATGTACGCGCGTTTTCGTAAAACATATTATGGAATTGATTACTTCGAAACGCTACTCACCATGCATTTATCGAGAAAGGGTTTTTTGCGGTCATTGATTGCTCGCGATAAAACGAATCCGTCAAGAGCGCCACTGTGGACGTCCGCATAGAATTTGATTGCAAGGAGAATGTGCCCGCCAATACAATTTCCTATTGTCTCATCATACACGGTCGTGTAATCGAATACTGTCCGTTGTTTAACGTAGTGTGTAAAATATGTAATTGCAACGTCAGCAAGTATCTAGAATATATAAAAGAAAGGAAACCGGAGCGAGGTGTAGTCTCGAAGAATTGGTCGTCATGGCCATACTAATGTTTGTGGATCTACAACGATTTGTCATTAATACAAAATTTATCGTGAAGGAAGTAGTGATGCTGAGAAGGGGAACCATTCTCACACATTACATTTTTATGAGTCCCGTGCTATGGCATTTTCTGACAAGATTCGTCAAATCTTGCGCTCCCTTTAGTTAAGTGCTTACCACCATGGATTGCGGTGGGATCCGTACTGCATGGCGAGGTGTCTAATCACGGAAGCCATGATAGAAGAAGATGATGAAGCTCTTGTATAGGTCAAGGGACATGAAAAACGGGAATGGCTAGCTGATATGCTCGACACCGATGGCGTCATTGTCGAAACTTTGGATGCGCATTACAAAGATGTAGAATCGCTACGTAATCTTGATTGTAATACTATACGATGTGGAAGACACGCAAAGAATTGTGCTTTACAAAATGTATTTAAGATATTTAACTGCTGATCGTGAAGTCAGGAAGAATTGTAAGATTTTTAAATAAATGTATATTATCTTACATTAATATGTTTATTTCTATTACCCTTATATCTGTAGACATTTAAATAAATATAGCAGATAGAAATGAACCAATGTTGAAATGAACCAATAGCTATTTATAATGGACCGATAGCCGTTCGATAGCTGTTTATAGTAGACCGATAGCCGTTCGAAATTGGTTCGATGGCGATTCGATAGCTGTTCAATGGCTGTTCGATTACCGTTCGACATGTTTACTTGCGCTTCAATGCGAAGAGCTGCAGCAGATAAATTCTAAGGTAGTGGAATTTTTCGAGCGCGATGTCTTCTCGTACAGGTCTGATTGAGACATACACATTTATCCAAAGCATTGTACTTTTGCAGCTGATATATTGATTATGACGATGATCTAATTATAACTGATAAAATGTTGAAGCTTCTTCTTGGAATCTTTCGGATGAGAGATATACTTTCGGCTGAAATATAAACTTTTGCACGTAGTACCATACTTGGTTGGAAGATTCTTTTTCAAAATGATATCACGCTGTCACGTACATTTTTAATATAAATTCTCGCACAGCCTCCGCAGACGATCAGTCAGTCAGTCAGTTGTTAATCAGTATTTGTCAGTTAGTCAGTCAGTCACTGAAAAAATGATAAACATTAATAATTTGTTAATTAATATAAATCATATTAATACTCTGGCGCATTTATTGGCGCACAAGAGTGACCAGTTAATGGAGAGTGCGTGTAACCTGCAGACCGTGGCCGCAAATGCTGGTCACCATGGGACACTGGCATCAACTATGATATTTGCACCAATAATCAGTTACTGGGAAGAACATAAATATTAAATTATTAATTCAATACTTGATTGGCATTAAAACTATACGAGGCTAGAAAACCATTGAGGCCGAAATTTAGTTGATAGAAATAATCGATAAATTTGTTCACCTTGATGGGTTAATTGACGGTAATATTATCTTGATAGTAATATTATCAATTATATCGTTTTATTTATAGATTCATCCAGTCGTTTATCTTTATATAATATATTTTTAGTTTTTTATTTATTTCCATCCCGATAATCTGATTTATTTATTTTGAAACATGAAGAGAGAGAACGATGATATAATATTACTCTTGTAAAATCATTATTTTTAAACAATAATTTAGGTGTAGTAAAAAGAAATCCATTATTTTTACTACACCTATATAATATTAATTTTGTAAAATCATTATTTTTAAACAATATAAAATTATTTTTTTTTCAGAGAAAGTACAGCTGACGTTATCGCCCAATTAAATGGGATACTGAACATATTAATGGCGTCGTTGCAAGATATAGAGAGGGATATCAGGAGAACAGATCGAAAGATGAGGCGGAGAGAGAGGCAAGCGAACACGAGAAATTTAGAAGAGATTATTTAATTATGAGAGACAGAGATAGAGAGAGAGAGAGAGAGAGAGAGAGAGAGA
>JAANIC010004710.1:86884-96912 GCA_017607545.1 Acromyrmex charruanus
TATCTCCTTATTTTTTTATTTTTTTGTTTTCAAAGTTTTTTTCAAATTTCTTATAATATTTTACTTTTATTACAGAAAGTAAACCTGTAGTACCCTGCTGAAAAAGATTATGGCATAGAAAAATTGTGGGCAAAAATTTTCCAAATTTAACTGACTGATAAATTTGCAGAAAAATATCGTACGACAACGTCTTTTCTTTCAAATTAAAGCACGAAATCTTTACTTTAATACGCTATAGCCAGATTTTAAGTTTGATGCCAATTTGTACATCTGCCACTGTAACTCACGAAATAGGGTGTGTTACAATGAGGGTGTGTTTGTTATATTGAGAGTTGCAAAATTTGACGGAATACGAACTTTGTAAAATTTTTTCGGGGAATGTCGTTCGCAACGATATAAAGTTCGAACTTTTTCCTTTAATTTAAAAAAAACGAGTTGCTGCGATTTTTTTTCGCGATTAGAACACTTAGTTATACGTTTACATTTTTTACATATCCTAGCGACATTATCCGCATTACTGGATATGTACCACGATGAGATTGCTGGATGGATTTTGCACATCAAGTTTCAGCGTGTGTGTAGATTTTGCAGATAGCGTTTCTGCGTTTAAATTTCAGTAACGCGTGTTGCCTCCACGTTGTTCGGTTATTGCTTGTAGTCGATTCCTCATATTAATATTAATATAGGCCCTACTTTTTTCCTGCGGAATGTTATTTTAGATTTGTACTAGAGCTTGTGATAAATTTCTGAGATTGACAGGTTATTTAGTAAAATCTCTTAATCTATGACTTAGTGTGGGTACGTGCGAGCACGCGCGCGCGCGCGCGCGCGCGTGTGTGTGTGTGTGTGTACCAGAGTAATATATTACCTTTATAAAAACGTCTCACGTTATGAAAGCAATTCGACAGAATAAGAGAGATAGTAAATTTATTCAGTTTTATAAAATTCTTCTTTACATTTTAGACGTGCTTTTCTAAGGTCTATTTACATGTTTATGTTTTTTTTCTGCAATGTACCTTCTCATCTTCGAAACCTCGCTACGTATTTCATACACTGATGAGGAGATATGCATTGACATTGACATACGTATAAGTTGTTGGACATCGAGATCGTCGTGGGACCTACATCTCATGTAGAAATTGCAGTCAGCGATAATCGAGGCAACCGCATAATCCTGTCTCATGCTGCATAAGAAGCGTTCATCGGGAGACGTGCAGATATTGAACGATTAATGCAGCCAACTGTCCCATAACCACCAATTCAAGATCTGAACGTAAAACTTGTTAAAATATATGATACAAATAACGTAAAATTGTTATTGTATGGTACATACTTGTACATAAAATAAACAACCGTGGGGGAGACCGGGTTAAGTAGGCACTAGGGTTAAGCTAGCATTTGAATTTTGAGTGGCAAAAATATATCTTATGAGTTCTCAATTTATATTGTAGATGACATCTCACGTGTCTTCTTTACCAACGAAGGTTCGTTTAGGTGTTGCATTATTATGTTTAGGTCAAACGTGTTTTCGATAGTCAAAATTTTTGAGATTTCATTTTTCGAATCACATCATTTTTTGTGTATATGGCTAAAATGAAGTTGCAAATACCAAAATTTTTTATTGCCATCTTGTAGTCTTATAATCATTCTATAAAACACTAATAATCATTTGACTAAAATTGTTTATTATATTATTGAAAACTGCAATTGAAAAAGAAGTACTCACTTAGCCCCGGTTTCTCTCCTACTTTTTTTCTTTGTGCTCAAGCAATGTGTCGAGTATGCATACTATAACTAAGCCAATATACGCACAGTGAAAATTCAAATATTATATATAATTTTTAAGACAAAATTGTGTTATTAATACACCATGCTGCAAACACTATGCGCAAAATTAATGTAAAAAATGCTATTATAGAATGTGAATTAGTATTCTATGATTTAGAGTATATTGTACATGCTGCATTAAACGATAAATAAATCTATTTTAAAAATATATATCTTTGAAAAATTATCATTTCATCTTTACATCTTTTATCTTTTCCCTAATTTCTTCAACATTTCTTCTTCATATTTTCGTCATATTAAATTAATTAACCCTAATATGGTATTCATGGGTTCAAAATACCTTATGCGATTCTTTACGTTGCTGTAATTTTTTTATAATATAATTTGAAGATCCGGATTGAGGCTGAAAAAAACTTTAACTGTCCATAGATATGATAAACTTGCAAGGGTTTTTTTTGCGTTATTCTTATGAAAATACATGAAAGTTCAAAGAGGGACCCACATGTGATTAGCTTATAAGTTTTCGGCGTTCTGAGTACCTCTTTATTTTTTATTAAATATACGTTTACTGAGTTTTGAATAGTATAAAAGTAAGTACACGAAAATGTAAAACTAAAAAGAATTATATTTCAATATAATAAATAGTAGAAATTTTATAATTTCTGTCAATCTTCGGAGATCGCTCGGCCAGGGCGGATTTATTGCTTTAGAGTGAGTGTTGCATCATTTTCTAAACTAAATCCTAATAAACTTAATTACTAACATATTATAATAATATTTACACATGTACTATCCTTTATCTACTTATATTATTACTCTTTTATATTGTTTAAATAATGAAATTTTATTTATTAATTGTAAACTTAAAATATATAGATTCTTCAAAAATATTGATTTTCAATAGTTCAAATAATTATACCTTTTGAGCGATTCATATTGTACTATTTTTTTTTCGTTAGTCCAAATAGTCAACTAAAAAAATCCTACGGGTTTTTGCTTAAACATTAAATTTAAAAATTTGAGAATTTTTTATCCAAAGTAGTCATTTTTTTACGAATTCTTCCAATAAAATTTCTTTGAATCATTATAATTAATTTTAAAAAAAATTTTTATTTGATTCATATCTGTCTTTGTCTGACTTATAAATTTCACACGTTTTGAGCTAAAAAAAACGTATTTAATCCAGAGATATAGCGTGACAAAGTTGCACAGTTTCACAAATCCTAGTGTTAGTGAGAAGGTAACCAAAAATAACAATACCACACTAGGATTAATAAGATATCGCGTTTGGTTGATCGACATATACCATTAAAATATTATTAAAGTTGCATTCATATCCTATTGTTAAATCGCATCATAAAAGTTGTAAAATAAATACTATATTTTTTTAATAAAATCGCGTACGAAAGAATATATTTCAACAATTTGTGATTATTATACGCCAAAATTGTATTAATAATAGATATATGTGAAGCATTAAAAAAATTGCGTGAAGTTTATGATGAAACTTCAATCGTGGAGTGTGAATTAGTAATTCATACTTAAGTGCGCTTCAAATGAAATTGTATACACTGCGTTACATATAAAGTAAAAAATAAATTAATGTTTTATAAAAAAAAATGTATAATATGATACTTAAATATATTATAATATTACTGAATGTTCTAAATTATTTTCAATTTCCTTTTTCCCCTGCCTCTATTCAGTAGTTTAGAATTATATGATAAGAAAGCGCGCGATTTTTTTTCAAATAATGTAATCAAATTATTAAAATAGTAATTGAATGATAAAAAGTTATAATTATAATTTCTATTTTTTCCTCGATTTTCTCTACAATTCTAAAATATTTTTTTTTCGCTCCCTTCTATGACGTTATCTGCTTGTCACGTAACTTCGAGACTTGCATGTTCCTATTTTTCTTTATCGCAAGTGAGAATAAGTTTTTCTCCTTTTTCTGTAATGAAGAATGTATCAATAATGATAACTATTAGTAGTACTATTAGTATTAGTAGTAGTAGGGGACCTGGGCTGGTTGTCACAGTTTTTGATTAGTGATTTTTAGAAAAATGGATTTTGAAATATTATATACGTTATAATATACCTACATCCTTTATGTATTAAAAAAGATATTATTCGTGAATTCATCATATCATAAAAATAAGTTATTTAATTTTAAATAAAGCTGCGAAAATGTGACAATTAACCCCGTGTTTTGGACTGATTATCATACATTCTAGGATTGGCAGTAACATATTTGTTATGGACAACACATATAAAAAATACAATTTTTATTTTAATATCAGTTCTATATTTTAAGCAATAATAGTAATTGTGGTATTAATATAACCAAAATAGTTATTTTAATAAAATATTGTACGTAATTTGTTTTTATACCGTAGTTTCTATATGAAAAATGAAAAAACATATTTGCCTGACAAGAGTTCCGCGCCGCGCACGCCGCCTCGAGCCCCCATAGCTCGGACGGCGCGCTTGCCAAGCTATTCCCGCTCCCCATGGCTCACGCGCCAAGTAAGCGGTAGGCGTATACATTTCACAGTAATAGGCCGAGCGGACGCGCGTATTCGGCTATCTTTAAAGATTAATATTTCGTTAACTATTGGAGAAACTTGCAAAATGATACAGGACTTTTCGACTCAGTTTAGTCCGCTCTATCTGCCCATGAAATATTTAGCGATTATTTTGGGGCACTCTGTATATCTATATAAAATATAATATATTTGTAAATATATTCTCTGAAATTGTGTCCTCTAAAGATATTAAAATTAATTGTCACCAAACCTCGTCTTATTTTGGTCAATCTACCCCACATAGCCCTTTTTAATAAAAAAGATTGATTTTACAAACTTAGTCAGAATAACGATTAATTAACAAAGATCTTCTAAGACATGTCATTTTCTATAAATACAGGGATATTACGATTAATAATTCCAAACTTGTCAGATAACAAAATAGGTGATAAGGAAAATTTACTCACCAACTTTATTTTCTTAAAAATCGTTATATATAATATATACAATGCTTGTGGTGCAAACCATTTTACACAACAAGTTAATATTATATCAACTATCTATACTAAAAAAAAAAGAGATTTTTTTTGCTATGTCCTGTTTGAGTTATAAGCATTTTGACAATCAACCCCGTATGACCAGCCCCGATCTCCCCTATATATATAGTTTAGTAAGTGTTTGATAGTTATTCAATAGTTTAATGGTTTTATAATTATTGTTACATCCAATGGACTCCACGATTTCTTCGTTTCGCAAACGTTCAACAATAATCTTTAAGACAAAGCACGAACAAAAACTTGAATGTTAATGGTCACCGATCGGCGAGCGTGACAATATTCAAAAAACGTATCGTTAGAAACTTTCCCAGCAATATTGGTAAAATAAGCAAAAACATGGATACATTACTTGATCCACGGCAATAAAATTTGATTACATGATGACAAGATTACAAACCATGTAAAGAAAATTCTGTTTAAACATGATTGGTTTTAGCAAAATCTAAATGTGGATCAGGGATCTTATGTAGATTAAAACGATTATTTTGAAACTTGTAAAAGCAAGTTGAAGAGTGTTTTTCTCGTCAACAGAAGGAAATTAGTAAAATAAATGCAGGATGACAAAGCGTAGCTCCTAATGTTTTATTTCTTTTCTAAAGAGTCGATCATAAAATTTAAGCAAATACTGTCTAGACGCGAGAACGCACGTTAAAGTAATAAAAGAGAAACCGGCGATTGAAAAAAAGGAAATATAAAAATTCGGGTAAATCATAACCAAATCATTCGGAAAGAATGATGAGTAAAATCCCCACTCTTTAAAAATGGAGAAAGTTGAACTAAACCCGCCAATAGATGACTGTAAATCTAAAATCCTTAGAAAAGGTGATAACGTATCACCAATAAGTTTTCAAGAGATTAAAACTTGTAGTGCGGGCGGAGCAATTTTAGAATTAGTTCCCCAGTAATAATTCAGAAAAAAAAATTTTTTACCAAGAGCGAAAAAATCCCACCAATCCAAATACTCAATTTTCCAACCTAACACATCCCAAAGAACTACCTTCCAAAGGACTCATATATAAACTGTAAGACTGACTCTCTGATTTTGTTTCTGATTTTATGTTTTATTTTGTCTTTGATTTTGTCTCTTATTTTGCCTTTTTTGTGTTTTATTTTACTCTTATTTTTACCTCTTATTTTGTCAGTTATACTTGTCGATCAGTTCTGTTAATCGGTTTTATAATTCAGTCAGTCAGTCAGTCATATATACGATTTCATCACGTATACAAAGTTTTATACGGCTTTTTAAAATAATTTCTGCTTCATAAAAATCTTAGAATCTGTCCGCGATTCTGTCTTTTAATCGAATGATGAACATCACCATCTTCTTTGGGCTCCGACATCTGATACGAACATTCCGACAGCAGAAAATTGTAAGTCTCATGGATTATCATTTATTTGTCCCGAAATTAAACTAAAGAGTAAATACTAGTTCAAATAATGTTCTTTTAAATATTCAAAAAAGAATATCAAAATCAACGGAATCGACGGAACAGATAATTCCCGCGCTCAACACCCCCCCTTTTCCTAAGGGTGCTTTCCCAGGGCAGTCACCAAACATTTACATTCCGGTTACTACTTCCTCGATCCCCTTACGCATATCTCGTTCCCATAGAATTCTTCTACAATATCTTCCCCACAAAATCAAAAATATCATTACTGAGCAACCTCCTCATTCGCTCATCCCAGTGTTTCTTCCAAATTCCGCCTATGCCTATTTAGTTCCAGTGGAATTCTTTTATAATCTCTTTCCTCCTTCCTCCACTACTATACGCGAGATAGCTTAAAACCAGTCAACACTGTTCGCCCTATAATTTTATTCTCTGGCGATACTAGCATGTAAATTAGTTTATAATAATTTCATTAATTTGTTAATTTTCATTAATTTTAAACCTTTTTCAATTTGTAATTATATTAATTCATGACTTATAATACATTCAATAGACTATTAATAATAATAAATTAATAATAGACTATTAATTAATAATAAGCTGTTAATAATAAACAATGTTTAATAATTTTAACTCTCTCTCTCTCTCTCTCTCTCTCTCTCTCTCTCTCTCGCTCTCTCTTAATTTAAAAACCTAAGACCTCTTTGTCGTTAACCCCCGTTACTTTTCAGAGATCATACATGATCTAGTTCCGAGTTATAAGGATTAGATTCTTTAACTCGAAATAAATTTGGACCGATCGCACTGCTCGTTGGAAACAGGTGTTATAGCGTCCCTGCGAGATGTAAACCCATATTCCGAAGCGACAAGAAGTGCAATTGACTCGGGGTACTCGCCGAATATCTGCGAGATAAGAATCTAAGCGTCCTCACCATTTTCATTCCTTCTCTCTCCAATCAAATCCTAAATTTAAGCTTCCAAGAGTTGGATGTAACAGAAGGCACACACTATTTCTCACTCTTTTTCATATANATAGAGAAAGATATTGAGAGATCCGAATTATGAACGGTTTAATCATTAAGCTTTAACGGTTCGGATCTAAACAGTTTGAAACAGATTCGGATCCAAAAGACCCGCTTCAATCGGATATTTTGATCTCAAATTTATTTCTATCTCGAATATCCAAATACTTAGATAAATGGATAATCATTAATCCTAGTATATACGCGTTTGTATACATATATGTAATCGGCATGTCATATACATGAGTATATAATACGCACAATCACATATGTGTGTGTGTTTTTTGCGTGTGTATATATGTGATTGCATGTCATATACATAAGATATTACAAGTATATGTGATTATTATCTAAAATAAAAAGGAAATGTTTTAGGATACCATATTATGGAAACGAAAAATATGTCATTATCCCATTATTACATAATGAAATAAAAGATTAATTTGAAATAATATATTCCACGTCTTTGTAATTTATATATTCTTAAGCTATGTTTGGAAACATTATCCAAGTACCTCCGTGTGTCGTTTTGTTCTTGTTGTTCATCCAATGTTAAATAAAGATAAGATGATATATGGTGGCATCTGGGTAATGTTTTCGAATATAGTCTCTAGTTTAACATTAAATATAATAAAAATCCTTGTAAGCTATACGAGGTATATTTTAATTGACACGCCGTGTTGTTTGTGTCCAAAATAACTATGATATTCTTTACTACTGATTTTTTAGTTCTGACACTTTCCAATTGCAAAACTTTTGCTGTACTCTGGGCATTCTTAGGACATTTCTTGGAGAACAGTGTTGTATGGAAAGATTGGAATATATCTTAAGATAGTTATAGATATCTTATGATATTTTATACGATGTTTTATAATATTTTCTTTGAATATCCCGGATGGAATATCCGTGGAATCGTTTTGTCAATAGGGGAATTTCCAATATATATCTCTCTCTCTCTCTCTCTCTCTCTCTATATATATATATATATATATATATAGAGAGAGAGAGAGAGAGAGAGAGAGAAAGCAGCATTTATTATGCGCTCTGAGATAAGTCCCCTCAAGCGCAGAGACTATATATATATAACGCTGATACGCATGTTAAATGATGAGACCTTTCAGAGATATACCTATTGTTATTACTCAATTGAGAAACTAATATACAGATGTTGTTACGATTTCGAGAGCAAATGCACATAAAGTTTCAGTCTAAAAACTAATTAATTGAGCTCTAGAAGCACACATCTTGTGGGAGGCTGTTCCATAGATTGGCCACAGTAGAACGAAAGGATCTTTTATAAAATTCAGTACGATACTGTGAAAGAACCAGCAGATCGCCCGGCGCTCTGGTCCGCCTGCTCGATACCTCAGTACGGTATATGAAATTGGAGAGAAGAGGTCGAAGCTGCTCAGTCTTCAAGTACAGAAGACAACACAAAGTACTGCCTTTTGACATTGACCTTCAACCAGCGTGCACGTCTATAATAAGGTGTGATGTGAGCATCCATCACATCCCATAAACAAACTTAAGGCATGCATGGCTCTTCTCAGCTTGATGTTCTGTTCTACTGTAATATCTGTAAGAGCAGCACAGCAGGAGTGAGGAAACAATAACAATCCTTAGCGACTCTGGGATCAAATGTTTGCACAATTTAAGCTGATATAGCATTAATCTAATTTTCTTCGTTATGTTGTTCACATGATTGTCTCATGAAATTATTGGATATTACAGTTCCTAGGTTTTAACCTCCATGATAAATCGAACAGGAATCTCAGCAACCATGATGTTCGGCAGTGCATCAAAGTCAACGGATGTAGTGTGTCGTGTTAACAATGATAGCATGCGTTTTAGCTTTATTTAATGGAAGCTGATTTTCAGTAGCCCAATTAACTATGTATTCTATGTTATCATTAATTCTCTCAATGGTTTTTGCTAACTTACTCGGCTCACAATCTAGATATATGATCAAGTCATCAGTATAGAAATTGTATCTGCAATTCCTGAGAGTACTCCCCAGTCAGAAATAATTCCTCGAAAAGACGTCGTTTTGACGTCGTTATGATGGAAAAGTTGTCGATTCGAATTTGCATCGAAATTTCAACATTTTCCAGTGATAAAAAATTACGTACGTAGAAAGTGCAATGAGAGTTTGATATATTTTTAATATTTTTGGTATAAATACGTAATCTTATATTTTGAATATTTTCATTCAAAGGTCGAATCCACATTTTTTTCGATTTCATTTCGACAATTGCAATATCGCTCTAATCATAAAAGCTTTCTCAAAATTTTTCAAAATTCATAAATAATTTTATAACTTTTTAGAAAATTGTGGAATTTTTTTATACAAATCGAAACATTTTTTATAACTGTCGATAAAGTCTATAAGTTTTCTTCTAGTAATTTTTTGTATCTTATTTTATTGTTCTACTCCTGCTGAATAACATTATTTTTATTTGTACTTCGTAGTTCATTTAATATAATCTTATTACGTCACTTTTGTATTAAGGAATTTCAGGGAATAATGTTTTTTACCATAAATGCTGATAACCTATTAGCTGTCTCTTACCATAAATGAGCACTATAAAATATCATCGACTCTATTTAATTCTAATTAGACTAATTCTAGCTCGAACCGATATCGAAACGATTTCGATTTTAAATTAATGAAATTTAAATGTTGGTCTATCATACAAAATTTATTAGAGTAAAATATTTATATATATATATATATATATATATATA
>JAANIC010004710.1:97023-118166 GCA_017607545.1 Acromyrmex charruanus
GAGTAATTAGTATTATTTCAGCTAATAAAAATAATATTTTACAGTATTATTAAAAACAAGTTATTATCATAGATGTCATCATTTGTACATTTACTATTACTATATTTAACATTAATTATATTTTTTTTATGTGTTCCGCCTCTTTCATAACATCTTTGAACAGATATGTTACAACTATACATCCATTAGCATTATAGATGTTTATAGTTCTTCGAAGGAGCAGTTTTTGTACGATCACAGAAATAAAGCATGGTAAGTGGAGGTTCAGATTCGGGTGGGTGACCGCGCATGGCTGCATCATAAAATTAGTTCTCGAATTCATAAAAAAAAATTTTTATTTATTATAATTTTGTCGTGTATCCTTTGAAATATGATGCTAATCAATAATATTTATTTATTAATAATAATTATTTTCACAATAAAATTTCAATGAAACTTCAATGAAATGTTCTCCACCACTATTACGCTATTAGTGACACTACTTGTCGAATTTACTTATTGCATTAGTAGTATATTTTTATGCTGACTAGATCAATTCAAAATTTTATTTCCAACTCGAAAATTAATCAAAATTGGAGTCAAAAATCCGTCGAAAGCAATAGAAATTTCGAAAACTTTCGACTTTTATTTTCGACGTCTTTTCGAGAAATTATTTCTGACTGGGTCCTGAAGTCCGATAAATATAAACTGAAAAATATATGCCCCAAGAATAGAATCCTGCGGAACTCCAACCATGATGGCAGCAGGGACAGACACAGAGCTATTCCCCCTATCTCTGACCATCTGTGTCCTGTTTGTGAGATATGAAGTAACCCATGTTAGCACCGAATGAAAAAGGTACATACCTCTGAACTTCTGTATTAAAATTTCATGGTGCACCCTATCAAAGGCCTTCGAAAAATCAAAAAGAACACAAACAATGACCCTCTGCTGCTCCACAATCTTATATTGTCAAGCGTACTAATAAGATAAGGGGGTAGAATGAGCCTTTCTGTAGATCCAGCCTGTCGTAGATCCAAAAACTCGGACTTCTCCAGAAAGAAGCAAATTTGTTCACATACAATTCTTTCAAGTAACTTAGACAATGCAAGGAGTATCAAGATTGGCCTATAGTCCTTAACAGATGTAAGATTTTTTACTTTAGGATTTGGACACATCACCGTAGACTTCCACTGAACAGGAAAGATTTCATGCATAAACGAATAGTTAAAAATGTATTCGAAAATAGGAATATAAGCTAAAATAAGAATATAAGCTTCAGTAACTTAGGAGAAACATCATCAGAGCCAACAGTATTAGATATTATTTCAAAATCAATTTCTGGATCTTCAAATTAATTACAGGCACTCCTTATATTTGGTGATTTTAATGCGCATATGCTTATTGACACGTACGATAGTATGCAATTAAAAAAATTTCATCGACTCACAAGGGAAGTTTTATAATTGTCCGGAACCGATTTGATTCTCCATGAAATATTGTAAAACATGAAAATCTAAAAGACACATATTTTTTTATGTGCGCTAACTCATGTTTAAGGGGTGAAATACTTCTTTGAAAAAAAAAAACGATATTTTTCTTTCGAGCCGAATATCGGAAGTATAAAAGATAGAAAACATTTTTTAAATAAAGTTATACGGTTTCAAGAGTACTTTAAAATTATAAAGAAAAAAAATTTTTTCCATTTTTTTTGGACAAAAATACCCCCACCACCCGTAATTTTCTTAAATTTTCAATTTTTTTTTACCAAATTAAAGATTATTTTTTGACAAAATCCAAATTAAAGATTATTTTTTTACTAAATTAAATTTTACCAAATTAAAGATTATTTTTTTACAAAATCCAACCATATGTAATAAAGTTACATTACGACATATCGAGAAATAATTATTAACGCTTCCATATATACGCTCTCCATGCTCATATGCGTAAGTAATTATCGTCAAAACGATAAAATACATAAATCAACGAATAAGGAAATTGACATGATTGATATTTGTAACATTAAAAATTATAAATAATGTTAAGATTTATAATAATTTTTATTATTTCTCCTTAAAGTAAGTAAAACTTTTTTATTCATCTCTGTACATTATTTCCTTATAATATCTTAAGATTATTCTCTTAAAGTTATTTTCAGTTTTACGCTTTAATATTTTATTTACTTGTTTACGTAATAATTTCAAAACGTATATATTATACTTAATAATGAAATAATTTCTAAATGTTTATACACAATAAATTTATATTTTGTATCGTTTACTCATTATACTCATTACAATAATGATACTCGATGAAAAAATGTTTTAAGCACTTCTTGCACCATGAGAGAGAGAGAGAGAGGGGGGACATTTACTACAGCTATATTACTGCAATCTTCAATATCACATGTTGATGAACTTTTGTCAAAACTAAATTCTATTGGATTTTCCAATTCTTCTCATCTTTCATTTGTATAACCATTTTTAAACCACGAATATTTAAATAAGTAATGATATCGCGGGGATGACAATTGATTATGTATCAGAGATTATAATTTTATATTATTTCGTTCAATAATGTAAATTTATATTACTTTCTAATAATAAAACAGTATCTGAAAATCTTTTAGCAAAATTTTTCCAAATTCTAAATCCGTAAATCTAATGATTTCCCCTGTAGTGCCTTTCGGTATAATTATAGTAGTAATAATGTCTTCCTGCAAGTGTTAAATCTGAAATATTGGGACAATGTCCAGTTCATGAATCGAAGAATGATAAGAAGAATGATAAGAAGAACGCTATTAGAACCAATGTTTGGAAAATGAGCTTCTTCTAACCGCATTTTAAAATGGTCTGTAAGAAATATAAATGTTAAATTAATATTATTATTATTATATTACTATTTTATGACTGTTATAAGATTCTGAAATAAAATATAAAATATATCACAGAAATAAGACTTATAATTTCATTATATTATTCCGTTTATGCAAATTTATATTTACTTTTTGATAGTAAAACAGTATCTGAAAATATATTGTAAAAGGAAATTTATTTAATTATCTGAAGTGATTTTTTATTTTTTTTAAAGTGATTTTTAGATTTCGATGCTTTTATAATAACATTTATTGGTGTAAATAAGGTTTCTTGGTCCAAATATATCATTAGTTTCTTTCAATACAATAAATAAAGGTGACAAATATCCATTACATATATTATTGGTTGTCTGGTGTATGAGTGTGTTATTAATGATTGCACAACATATTCTATTTTCTTTACTTCTTCATTAGACAATGACCTTTCAAAATTTCCAATTGAAAACACTTTGATCAGAATTAAAAACATTTTCAGATCTGAACTGTTCGATAAGTGGTTTCAATGTTTTCATTAAAATCATTAGCTGTATTTTGCAACTTAACGAAATCTTCTATTGTTCTTCTAGTTACAAATTTCATAATTTTTCTCGAAATAATTTGGTGGGACTTTTTGAATGTTGATACTCGACTGTGAGATGCTTTAAATATAAGATTTAAATTTCACATTTCTTCTTGAGCTTGTAAAGCCTACCTTTGTAGATATCATGAACTATGAATCCTCAATAAATAGCTTCAAGTACATAACAGATTCAACAGCTTCAGTAAATTTATTATGTGTAAATTTGGAGATGTAAGATAATTTTTCTATATGATTTCCAACTTAATGTAACGTAATTTCCAACGTAATTGTTTTTTCCATCATCTTAATTGACATTCAGATGACACTTTTCTAAATTTATTTTGCACTGATTTTAGCGGACGATTCCTTTTGTTTTTATTTTTTTTATTATATTAATGCCCCAATTCCGCCAATACTCAACAGCTCGTCTTTTATAAGAACTGGCAAAGTCTGCGTCATCATTTGAATATTGAGGATGAGAATTTAAATTATCTTTACTCCATGCTTCTTCAGCTTTCAATTATTTCAGAATTATGTAGTTTATAAGGTTCTTGATAATCGAGATAGGTTTCTTCTGTTACTTCCAACTCATTATAGTTAAAAATGCTATCCAGCAATAATTTTTGTATATTTTCTTTTAATTATATTTCTGCTTCAGTTTCTGGTGTTTTTGTTAGATATATTGAACTTATAGATGCTAATAAAAGTCTAACAACATTAAGCGGATTGATAATCATTTCCAAAGATTAAACTTGGCTTTGAATTGTAATATAAAAACAATTTAACAAATTGCATAGATATAATTATGACAAAACTACTGCACTGACTGAATGTAAAACTGCTACGTAATATTCTTATACTGTCCATTTGTTATACTTATCTTGAATGTATACATAAACTTATATCATAAATTATTGTCCAGTTATTATCTAATCACTTATTATCGATGGCATTCAGTAAAGAGCGCTACGGATCTATCCATTGAAAGGCGTACTTTCCGCATTGTTCCCTCAACATGTTGCAGGAGCGGATCATCCTATTGAGCGGAAATTTTTTTTCATAAACTTCGGTTCGACAATATCTTCGTTCAGTCAAGTTACAGACTTAGTATTTACAACTGTGTCAAGACCAAGCAGCATTTCAACAAATTTCAGCCGATCCACACACCTTCTCCACATAGCTTCTCAATGAATTGCACTCCTACTCCGTGTTCACATTCGAATGCAAGGTCTTCGACATTGTCTAATCCGATTGCTGCTGATTCATTTATAGAATTAGATATCGATGTCAATAATAGTAATTCTAATTACACGTTAGAAAATAAATATTTAAACCATAGGCCGAGTTTAGTAGAAATGTCAGATTCATTTTCCGGACCTTGTGTTCCATTAAAAAATGGTCAAAAAAGACGAGATTCAAAGGAGATTTACAATGTAAGAAAAAAATTGGTTGCATTTGAGTAGAAACAAATAAGAGCGATAGAACAGTTAACAAAAAGAAAACAATTCGATTCAAGGAGAAAAAAACGAACATTTAAAATAATTTCTTACGAAAATTTAATTATGTAACGTTATTAACAATAAATTATTTTTACGTACATATGTTTGTTTACTTTGTACACATTATTTATTTTTTGTATACTTTAATCCCATTTTCATTCCTTTATATACTTAATTTACAAATTATTTGCAACATAATTTCTTTTTTCAACTGCTTCCCGAGCCACAAATAGATCTTCAGATGTTTCCAATTCAGATGTTCCAGTTAATGTGTGTGTGTGAACACATATTAACCTTGTTATTATTTCTTTCACATTTAATTTCTTCTATGAATAAAAACAATTTTATTTCAAATCCATTCTTTTATAATAAAATTATTGTATAAGATTGGTACCTTTAAAAAATAAATTTTTAAAAAATTGTTTTGCATTTAAAATTATATTGAATTGTTTAAAAAATCTTATGTCTGAAGAATCCGTCACATATAAAAAACTATACAAATTTTACTTAAAACATCTTTATATATATCTTATTGTACCAACGACAGTTACTTACGTATATGAACATGGATAGTGTATATGTATACGGAAGCGTTAATAATTAATTCTCGAAAATGATATATCGTAATGTAACTTTATTATACATGGCTGAATTTGTAAAAAAATAATCTTTAATTTAATAAAAAAAAATTAAAAATTTAAGAAAATTACGGATGGTGAAGGTATTTTGTTAAACAAAAAAATAAAAAAAATTTTTTTTCTTTATAACTTTAAAGTACTCTTGAAGCCGTATAACTTTTGTTTAAAAAATTTTGTTCTATTTTTTATGCTTCCGATATTCGGTTCAAAAGAAAAATACCATTTTTTTTTCAAAGAAGTATTTCACCCCTTAAACATGAGTTAGCGCACGTATAAAAAAATATGTGTCTCTTAGATTTTCGTGTTTTGCAACATATTTTATGGAGAATCAAATCGGTTCCGGACAGTTGTAAAACTTCCCTTGTCAATAAATTTATACTGTGTACCATACTGGGCAACGCATCATTTAAGAGACTCCAAAATTTATTATCATCGAATGCTTCTTTCCATAAGAAATTAATATCATTGTCACTACTTGCGCCAGACTGAGCAAAATATACAATAAGTTCATGAACTATATGTTGAAGCTGTGAACCATTACCCTTGACCTTACCAAGATACCTCAACTTGCTCCAGATATCTCAGTTTGGGAGCCATTGAATACTGACATATAATAGTCGCTTTTGGCTTTTCTCACCGCAATTTGCACTCCATTTCGCAGCAGCTTGAAACGCCGATAGCTATTGCTGCCACATCTCCTGTGCCACACCCTTCTGACAAGATCTCGCTGTCTCATAGTCGTCCTAAGCGTAGTTAAGAGAACCCACGAAACTGGAACACTTTTATATCTCTTTGCAGTTGTGCATGTTTGTTATATAGCATGCAAGCAGTTTCGAATTGAAGTTATCTATCTTTTGATCAATGAATCTTTTCTCAGTCAACGACGACTAATCAAAAGAGAAAGATCTCCTCGTTGAAAAATTTAAAATTATGACACGTTATAACTCGATCCAAGCGTCGCTGTATCTTGATTCTGTATCTGATATATATCAGGTCGTGAGCCGAAAGAAATGCTATGCCATGCTGGCCAAAATCAATCATTTTCGTACTGTCATCGATACAGAGATCAAGCAAAACATTGAAGTCTCTTAAATGATGCGTTGTCCGGTATGGTACATAGTATAAATTTGCTGAGTCGATGAAGTTTTTTTAACTGCATACTATCATACGTGTCAATAAGCATATCCGCATTAAAATCACCGAAAATAATGGAGCATCTGTAATTAACTTGGAAATCCAGAAAATTGATTTCGAAATTTCTGCAGATACCCTGCATTAGGAAGTCTGCATACTATGCTAAGCAGAAGATTAGACGTAGATTCGAACTGAACTTCAGCAATCAAAAATTCAGGCCTTTCAGAGACACTGGCCTGAGAGTATGTAAGAAGAGACGCCCGGAAATAGTTACGGTAATAAAAGTCTATCTCACTACCATGTCTGCCTATTCGATTCCACCTAAGTAATGAAAAACCTGGAAGAATCATAGTGTCCGACAGTTCTAAACTACGTCTTAATCATACAAATTTTGCGATAATCGGAAGTCATGAAAAAATTGAGAAATTCATCGTAGTGTGTTACCAGAGACTGACAATTTACCTAACAAATTTTTAAGTTGTCAAAACCTCCTTGTGAGTTAGCCATAATTGATGTATGCAATTTTATCTTTGATTCTACTGTTCAAAATTGGACATTTACTAACATCTGTTGCTAAGTGTGTTAGATCATTTGATGGACCTCTAGTGTGTACACAGTTATCACATCTTGGCAGATCAATTTTTTTGTACAATCTTTCATCTTATGCGCTCTAGAATAGTGGTCACATAGGGGCACAGCCCTAGAATCTTTAACCATATTATCAAAGGCAAGACATCTCTAACATTATAATATGCGCACATGGTTCGTAAACATACATGCAGCGTATTGTAGATTGATACGACTGTTTTTTTATTAAGATCCTCCAAACCATCGGTGATACCTCCAAAACACAGTTCGTAACTCTCCTATTACTCTTGTACGTGCGTGCGTGCGCGCGCGTGTGTGTGTGTGTGTGTGTGTGTGTGTAAGAGACCTTCAAGTCATTATCTTTTGGGCAATAATTTCAGTTTTGATTTCATCTGGCGTCATTTCAGCAGACACTCCATGAATGATAATTCAAGGCTTCACTTTGATATTCTCTAAGCCGCGCCTTAGCAAGTTCCGAACAAGACTTCAGTTTTGCAAGAGCTAGTTTATTTTCCTCGATTCTTGCCTTTATTCGCCGCGTACGCAATTTTATTTACTTTAAGAGCACATTGCACCAGCTTAAGTACATCGAGTACAATCTTCTTTATGTCTTGTAAAGATGCAAATCTTTCAACATGTTTCTCTTCGAACACTACAAAAAGGCTGGTAAACTTAGACCTCCAATGTCAACCCGCGAGACACACAGATCTTAGACGGAAGAGATTTTACCGCAGATGCATACGAGCCCGTGAAAGCAGCATCGTGGACCTGACGATCCATCAGATCTCCTTTTTCATGTTTGTTTAAAGCTTCTTGAACCACCTTTTTAATGTTACTCGCATTTAATCCACTCAATCTGTCGTCCAATAATTTAACAAGGACTATAAATACCTCCATGAAAGCATCCCCACAAATGCGCAGCACAATATCAACCTAACCTCTCCTCTTCGCAGTCTCCTTGCTAGTTAAAATAATCCTACTAGCCAACTCGCAATGCCTGTCAATCGTTGCTCTAAGCGCATTGACCTTAGAAACATTAATAGATTCAAACGTGGATCTATCTGGAGTAATTATTCAGTTTAGCTACCGCACCTCAAAAATCAATAAAATTAGGCTTATTCGATGCGTTTTTGCATGAAACAAAAGAATCTGGCAAAAAAAGTGTCGCTCTGCCTCGCGAGCTGAAATATTAAGCGTTAAAGTTGACAACTATTGAGGTTAGGAAATCTGTCACAGAGATAAAATGAGGTCTATAACTGTTAAATTTGGACTTTCCACGCGAAGCGACTCTCACCCTCCCTCTCCCCCTGCAAAGGGGCGCACGACTTCTATAATTGCATTGTTGTTGTTAAGATTAGAAAATCTGTCATGTAGACAGTAAAGTGCACATACTAGTGCTTATAAGGTTATGCCGCCCCGAACAAAAAGAAAAACATATCCTACCCGCTTAGGGCCTAATTGCCTAGAAGTTGCAGCCTAGACAATAAAAAGACTGTTCTCACACCCCATTGTCTTCATGGATTAGAAATATTCCAAGCGACACTGTCTATGCTGCAACTTCTTGGTGATTAGGCTCCAAACGGGAATATATTACTTTTTTTTTAGAATATGTTACTTTTTTTTTGTTCGAGGCGACGTAGCCGTCCCGAACCAATAAGCACTAGTCTACATTCCACTATCTACATGACAATCGCGTTACGTAGTAACACTTTAGTCAACTTTAACACTCAATATTTTGCTTCGTAGAGCAGTCCCGAACTTTTTTATACAAAAACATGTCGAACGAGCCTAATTTCATCAAAATCGGAGGTAGCTCTTCTGAAGAATTATCCTCATTTTATCTCTGTGACAAATTTTTTAATCTGAATAGTTATCAACTTTAACGCTTAATATCTCGGATCACAGAACAGAGCGACACTTTTTTTTACCTTTTTTTTTCTTTCGTTTCATGCAAAAATGCGTCGAATAAGCCTAATTTGATTGATTTTTAAGGTGTTAAACTGAATAATCACCTTATCTGCTACGATATTAGATGCACTAGGATATTAAGCCCTTTGCTAAGACCTCATTTCCGCCTCACATTGTCACTCTCGCCATTGCCCTCCATTGGTAATGCAGGAATTGATCACTCCTCTACTCCACAACAGAGATCACAAACCCATGGTGCTCATGCGCAGACACACGACAAACCGTAACACGCGAATCGCGGAACACTCCGATTTGTCGAGGGAGACGCAGCGGGGAATCGACCCCCCGCGATGATCGTATAAATAGGATGAAGCGATCGATACTGTGCTCAATAATCTTTCGATTTCGGAGATCCGTCGATCAATGAAAAAGAAGAATGCTTGAATTATTAAAAGGACATCGTCAAGACGATATGGCGTACACAAACGAAGAGTATTATGTTAATGGCACTTGGCGAGTGCCATGGACAGTATCACACGGCTGCAAGACGATACGCCGAATTGTATCCAAATCGAGTAAGACATCCGTCAGTTTCCATTGTATTTGAAGCGGCTCAGAGACTTTTAGAAACTGGCGGTATCCTGCCGAAGAAACACTATGCTGGAAGAGATCAAGAATTTTGCGGAATACGAAGGCAATTTTACATGCTTTCGAACGGAATCCTGAATTGAGTATTCGGGTCGTTGCTCGAGAACACGATTTGTCACGAGTACAACTATACATAGGATATTACAAGAGGAAAAGTTACACGCATTCCATTACACCAGCAACATTTGCAATCAGATTATCGAATAAGAAGAACATTCTGCGAATATTTCCTGAAAAAAAGCAAATCAAGATCCCACATTTCCTTCTCGTCTGATATTCAGCAATCGCTATTCACACGAGAAGGTATTATAAATTCGCACAATATGCATTTGTGGAGTGACGAAGATCCCACAGCCACGCGACTCAGGAGCTTTCAAAATCGTTGGAAGAGAAATTTGTGGGCTGGAATTATGGCAACTGAAATATTAGTTATTCTTGAGGATATCTTAACTGGCGAATGATATCTGGAATTTTTAAAAGAAAATCTTTTAGACTTCTTAGAAGTGTCGTTATTAGACAGAAATAAAATTGTTTTTCAACAAGACGGTGCTGGACCACATAACGTCAGAATTGTACAAATTATTTGAATGAGTTTCCTGGGCGCTGGATGGGACAGTATGGCCCTTGACCCGCGAAATCTCCGGATCTCAATCCTCTTGATTTTTTGTATGGGGATATTGTAAGGAAGAATTTACAAAACGCTTTCCGAGGATATCGATGATTTAGGTACGAGATTGCGACATACTATTTGGACCATCGAAGATGTTATGGAAAACGTCCAAGCAAACTTGTTGAAACGCATAAGAGTTCGCGTTAGAATGGATGCTGCTTTTGAACATCTGCTGTAAAATGTTTAACCTGCTCTGTTCAGAGCGATCAGAAATAATTCGCTATTTTCAGAGCGACCAATACATTTTTAGGTGGAACATTTTGTATTCGCAGAAATGTAGGAAAAAATCAAGAGAGAGAGGGATTGATTACACTCCACTTAATTACCGTTCTATTACAGTATGAAAAAAAAAACACAGGTATTTTATAATATATTTTTATATGTTACAAAATATGTTGTAAAATACCCATCCTTTTTGGAAAAAGTTACATTTTTACAAGTACTTGCAATAATCGCGTTCTCAATGCAGAGATTTCAGCCAATTACAGAATTCGATAGTATTTCGCACTAGAGTCAACTGGGACTGTATTCGGTTTGCACGCTTACACGCTTTAAGCACTTATAAGCATTGCTTACATTGTTCGCTTTGGCGGTGTAAGTATTCAGAGATGCGTTCATAACGTCATCCGTGACGTCATACTCGTGCTCACTAGAGAGCCTACAATCAGAGTCACGCCATATGGGTATCACTTGTGATTGATCCGCCATGTTTTAGCCATTCCCTCCAGTTTTTTAAACGCATTATTTTCTTAATTTTGAATTCATGCAAAAAATGCTCAAAAATTGTGACAAATTAAAAAATGATAATAAATAAATATTGTATATAAAATAATAATATATATAATATTGTATATAAAATAATAAAACTTTTACAAATATTATTTATTATAAAATTTCATTTATTTTGTACTATTGCAATATTGTACATTTTGTAATATTGCACATTACTTTATACAAACGTTATTTATTGCACATTATTTGCGCTATTAAATGCGCTAGTTTATTATCCATTTTCTGTTCTCACATTTTAGGAACAAAATGCATCTGTAATAATATAAAAGAAATCAAAAATTCAGAAAAATATTATATATGTATATACCATTTCATAAAATATTATATATTAAATATCGTAATTATCATATTATTTGATTTAAACTCACAATGCAATGATATATAATTGAAAAAATTACGACAAAAAGAGAAAGAATTAAACTCGTAATCAATGTGACTATACATATACTTAGTGCCAAGGCACTACCGTGTCTTCAGATATTATATAATAATTAATCTGTGTATATTTTATGTTACAATTTTATTTTAATATTTTAAATACATTATTTATAAAGAATAAATTACTTTACCTCACATACAGATGAATTTTTTGACAATTTTTATATTTGCGATTTATACTCTTTAACCAATTCATTCGGCGTTTTGTCTTTCGGAATTATTTTCATAACATATCCTTTTTTTAATGAATTGTTATAAAACGGTATTGTACATCCAACCATATTTCTAAAATAATTTCGATAATTTTATTTTTATCAATGTACCTTTACGTATCTATGTCGTTCAATGCTGTTGCACCTAACCCTAAAACTGACAGTCTGTTGGATAGACTGAGACCGTATATTTCTTTCTCTCTCGCAGAATTTCGCTAAAACATGACGTCATCTCTCGTATGGCACCACTCTGATTATAGACTCTCTAGTGCTTACTTCATCGAGGGCAGCAAAAGCATGAGCGCAAATAAGCGTTTATTGGCCAAAATAAACGTGTTCGATCCTAACTCTAGTAGGTTAGATCCATGTACGTTTTTTTATGATTAGAAAAATGCTTAACGGATGTGTTGGATTGCGTGCATATTTTAACGCTCTCAATAAATAATATACTTGTAAGTAATATACTTGAATACGACGTCTAGAAACGTTTCCCGATTTTGTGCTAATAAAAAAAGGATTTTGTTCACCAACAAGGAATTGGATGTTTAAATTTTCACCAATAAATAGAAAAAAGAATTTATTCAACAAAGATGACATTAACAGATAAAGTTCCAGTTGATTTAGAAAATGCACAGACTGGGAATATATACACGATATCTTTAACTCCCGATGAAGTACCACGACTTTATAAATGCATCTTCGGTGGAAGGAAACAAGAGACAAAAAAAGGTTACATTGAAAAAATTTTACAAAATTGTAATATTTGTTTAAATAGTACTAATGGGACATATTTGCTTACAGTAAATAAATATTTATTTTAAGAAATAATATTTAAATAAAGTATTACTTTTTATTGCATAAATTTTTATTCGCTATAAGTAAATGTCTCATTGATACTATTTTAAACAAATATTAAAATTTATTAAAATTTCGTAAATTTTTACTTTCAACATATTAGAAGCGAATTACTTATGGTCAATTATCAATTACGTACCCAAGCGATTAATAGCTAAAATGAATGACTTTACTTATTTAATGTGAGCACTGACAAATCAAATTGAATACCAAAAAACAACGCTTATAAGCATGAGCGCTTACAGCGTCTGAGCGTGCAAATCGAACCTGCAGCCTAGGTCATACGTTCGGCAGCGCTTATCGGATGCGTTCTCTTACACGATGTAAGCATCATTTCATACTTGTTTATCAAATATGAAACAAGTGATCTGCTCTTTACTCTTGCATTATCTGAACATACAATTTGTTTCACTTCAATTTATTGCACCGTGTGCACCAGTTCAGACAGTGCAGAAATAAGAAGGATAAATGCTTACAGCGCAGCGTTGTGATCACAAAAGCACTCAGTACCAATCTAACTCATTGATTTGTTTACATCGAGCCTTCGTATCGCGTGACATATGATGTATAACATGCAAATAATTTCAACTTGTCGAATAATTAATCGGTAGTACTTTATTGTGATTAATAAGGTTAGTAATAAAGTTAATCCTCATTTTGTCAAGTGCTCGAGTGTGTTCAAGTGCTTGTATAAATCAGTGACCGTATGGTGATGGAATTTGATTTTGTGATTACTGCGTGCAATGTTTTCTTCTTAGTAGTAATTCTCAGTTACCGAATGATTAATCGGCAGTGATTAATAGTAGTGAGCCAATAGATTCGATTATAAAAATCAATCAAATGTGTGGATAAATTGGATGATACGTGAACGTACTGATACGAGATACAATTTATAAAAGAATAAAAACTTCTGACTATTAATTGCAATTTTTTTCTTAGTTTTAATTCTCAGTCGCTAAATAATTAATCGGTAGTGATTAATAATAACGAACTGATAAATTCGTTTGTAAATCGAGCAAGTTTTGTTCGAACTCTTTAAGAGTTCTTTGAAAAAAATCTTTAAAATATAATATGTCATAAAGAATAACATAAAGAACAATATAATATATCATAAAGAATTCTGAAAAATAAAGTCTTATGGGTCGATTTTGCTTATTCGGCAATTTTTAGAAAAAAACTATTTTGAAAATTACAAAATGATACAGAACTTTTCGACTCAGTCTACTTTATCTGCACACGAAAATAGTCCCAAATCGAGACCTGTTTATCATTTTATCGATCCTGTTTATCATTTAGGTCCGATTGCATCAACGTGCACGTTATTCTTTTTCCCATCTTGCGATCCTGTAGGGGCCTCTTTTCATGGACTGATGCCATAGATTCCTATGTAAAACCTTGTAGAAAAATTTCTTATGTTATCCTATATATACATGCGTAAATCCTATAGATACCTATTGTAAGAAATTTAGAGGAAATAGGCACAACAGAGAAGCTATCAGCGTTAGAGCTATGTGGCTCAGTGACAAAACCGAAGTTTACCAACTCGGAGAGACCAGGCCTGAATTTGAGACAAGGAGCGCCCTGATATTTTTCTCTGTTATCATCAATTGTTTACATTATACAAGCTCCTACAGAATTTTAGAGGCTCCTATCTTGCTATAAATTTCCATGGATTTTTTCATGGGTTCCTGTAGAGGACTATATAAGGGGCTGCATACAATGAAAGGAATAGGGAACAGGGAACAAGAACTTCAGATCCAAAAATCATGTATTGTGGAATACACAGTTTCTGATAAGGTTGAAATTCTTATTCTTGTTTCCTGTTCCCTATTCCTTTCATTGTACGCAGTCCCTCACATAGTCCTCTATAGGAACATGAAAAAACCCATGGAAATTTATAGCAAGATAGAAGCCTCCTCCCATGGGGACTGTAGAATTTATCATGGGTATCCCTAGTTAGGTAAACCCATAAGAAAATTCCCCATATAAATTTGCAGCAGGGAATTGATATACATCCGAATGAAATAAGTGGCAATTTAAGAAAAGAGAAAAGATTTTAAGTAAGACATTTAATTTTCTTCGGATGGGCTGTTTCAAATCTCAATTTTGTGATGATCGATGTTGAATCTTCACTGAATTGTTTGTTTAGTTAAAAAGTTAAGAAGTTAAGTTTGTGTAGTCAAGAAGTTAAAAGAAGCGTTAAATATGACTGGAAGAAACACGACTCATGGTAGAGACAGAATAGGGGATTATCAAACTGTTACCGAAGAAGTTTCTTTTTTATTTATTTGATATCTAAGATTGTTTGGAGGAGATACCTCAGGAACAGTTTGAATACCAGATAGTGTTCATTGATAATTAAAGCAGGGAGAGAGAAGGTATTTCGTTATCATCGTGTGTCAGCAAGCTTATAGAGCGGATTATAAATGAGCAGTTGTTATGATGGGCGAAATGCGAAGATAAATTCAGTTCTAACAAATGGCTTTAAAAGAAGACATTAGTACGCAGAAAACCTAATCAAGATTATCTCAGATATTAAAGTGGCTTCTTTATCTGGAGAATATTCTCTTACTGCTTCCTTTTAATGTATCATCTGCATATGATAACCTATGATGTTACTTATTCTCCAATGATTAGCGGTTAATTTCTTTGGGATGTATTCAAGTAATATTATTAGGTTTATAAGCAAGTAGTTATTGCAAATATATGTTCAGTTTATCGTAAATGATAGCAAGATTATTGAGCGTATAGTTCGTAGAGGTCTCTCTTAGGGTGCAATTCTTAGTCCTTTGTTGTATGCTCTTTATGTCTCGAATATCACGGATTCCAGTTGATGTGGAGGTTGTTCAGTTCGCGGACGATATAGCTTTATATGTCAGTGATCAGGATAAATCTAGCAATAAGCGATTATTATAGTGGGTTGTATCATACTGTGTTGTGACAATATTCAATAACAAAGGGATATTTGTGTTACCTTTGGAATCAATTAAAAATCTCTTTGAAATATCGTTAAACACAATGACATAAGGAAAACACGCTTTCTTAATGCGTGTTTAATTTGATTGTTTGCACAAAGATTTATCATTGGAAGGAAATTGTTCGTGAAGGAAATGGCGATGTTGAGAAACGAAGCTATTCCTTCATTACATTTTTACATATCCCATGCCATAGAATTTCTTGACAAAATTCGAAAAGGATTGCGCTTTTTAGCTAAGTGCTTATCACCATGGATTGCAATGGGAAGACATGATGATTCCGTATAGCATGATGAAACGCCTGATTACAATGGCTGTAATTGATAAGAAAATGACGACAAGCTCTCGTATACGTTAAAAGATTTAAAAAGTAATGGTTGGCTGATATACTCGGTAGCGATGACTAAACCATTGAGATCTTGAATGCTGATTACGAAGATATAAATTCTTTACGTAATCTGGATATTACTAATGTGGTGTGGAAAAGATATTAAGAATTGTGCGTTACAGAATGTTTAAAATATACAACTGGTGGTTACATCTCCAGAAACAAATGTATCAAGTTTAAAAAATAAGGTATGAGATTTTTTTAAATACATTTTAATTTCTTCCCCCTTTTCCTGTAATTAAAAATCTATCAATAATGATAGCTGATCAGTAGTATACTTAATTAAATAAAGTATTTGATATGTATTCAATAATAATAGTGAAGGATGACTCATTTTTATCATATTAGGTAACTTGGAATTTCTCATAAGAAAAAGAAATACATGAATACACTACCTAAAAAACTCATTTTTTGGAAAAATAATTGAAACAGAGACAGACTTTATTGTCGTTTGCATCAATTCCTTAGATAAAAAAAAGGTTCGATATCGTCAGAATGCATTCTTATAATAATATTTCGTATCTTTCGACCATGTTGCGACTGTTCTTCAAAGTATAATGTATATGAAAAGATCCCCTCCATTTTTTAAGATGTGGAAGAGAACATTGTTTGAAACAAGACTCCAGACGATGTTATCGCTCAGAAAAAATCGGATAGTTCTTGAAAATGTACAATAAAAAGGTAAACTACTACGTTCAAGAAAATAAAGGGTGCAAAAAAACAGTATGCATCTATAAAAAGTTAATTATGAAGTTTTTATAAAGTTTTTATACATTTTTCTGTAGTTTATTTATTATTCTTTTTACAGAACATCTTACTCGAAACTATGCACAATGCGCAACTCATTTTGGGGGAGAAGTTCGCACTGACACCTACATCGTAAATATCTAAAAATTAACATCAATGCATCATTTTATACCATCATAGTAGTACGTATTGGAAACAATCGAGGCAATTATATTTCCTTGGCCGATACAACGTGGTCGACAATAATACAATACAATAGCGGACATGGAAGAATTCGTGTAGTCAACACCACAGGTTACACCGTGGAAGATTCATGATCTTATTGTGGAAATTGTAAAAATACAAAACGAAAATATAGTAAAATTCACATTGCGCACGATACTTCTATATACATGAAGCCTTCAACCGTGTTGTTTATGCTGATCTCAAACATTGCATTGAGTCACTGGATAATGCAGAATGTACATAAAGTTAGTGAAAAATTTTAACAATTTATGATTATTATACGCCAAAATCTATTAAGTATAAATGTGATGCGTTAAAAAAATTGCGTGAAGTTTATGATGAAACTTCAGTCGTAGAGTGCAAATTACTAATGTACGCTACTGATAAAATTGTTGCACTATGTGCAAATTGTAAATATTATAATTTTTAAAATAAAAAATTAATTAATTTTTGTAAGAAAAATTGTATATTACGATACTTAAATATATTACTCAATTTATTTTATTACAATTTATTTTATTATTTTCAGTCTCCTTTTTTTCCTTGCCTCAGCGGTTTAGAATTATATATGGTAAGGCTCACAGTTTTTCCTGAAATAAATTAATCAAATTATTGAAATAAAAATTGAATAATAAAATATTATAATTATAATCTCTATTTCTTTCTACGTTTCCTCCACAATTCTGAAATATTTTTTCGCTCATCTGCTTGTCACGTAATTTCGAAACCTGCACGTTCCTGTTTTTCTTTATCGCGAATGGAAACGAGTCTTCCCCTTTCTTTGCAATTAATAATTTATCAATAATGATAACTGTTCAGTAGTAATATACATATAGGAGAAACGATGGGGCACCATGGGTCATCAATTGTTTAACGTAATCTAGAATGTTTAATACTACGAGTACAATACGATTGTTATTTTGTTGCCCATACTTTTTATCTAGGTGGCAGTGATTAAATTTTATTGTATCGAAAAGAATCGATTATTAATGGTTTTTGTAAGTGCAAAAGTAACTTTTTAAATGTTTTAATATTATTTTTGTAGTTGAAAATGTATAAAGATAAGATGCAAGTTTCTGCGTATCTTTTCTCAACTTATTACAAGTAATAATAATCTAACATTTATTTTTTATAGTGTTCTATTAAATGTATAGTTGGGGTACCATGAGTCATATGTTAAATATTCATGATGAAACGGAACAATACAGAAAGTATACGTATTAAAAGGGCAGTTTGTATTAGGTGTTGGAATTAATTCGTAGCGTTTTACAAGAGATGACACAAGCAGTACACTATTTCGTTGTTACCTATAGTTCTGTATACATTGTAAACATCTATCATAGGACGTCATTTGCCGTACATAACCTTTCTTGAAATCATAAATAACAACACTGTATAATTCATTGAATATGTCAAAATTTGTGCCGAATAAAGTGTATTTGCGGGGAATTTTATTACACTACTTTATTCAAAAGAAATCTGCAGCTGAAGCGCATAGAATTCTTGTTCAGACTTATGGTGACAATGCTCTGTCGGATACGACATGCAGAGACTGGTTTCGACGCTTCAAAAATAATGATTTTGAACTTGAGGATAAAGAACGTTCTGGCGCACCGAAAAAATTTGAAGACAAAGAATTAGAGCAATTACTCGATGAAGACCCATCTCAGACGCTATCAGAACTTGGAAAAATATTACAAGTTGATGAGTCAACTGTTTCAAAACGTTTAAAAGGGTTAGGAATGATCCAGAAGCAAGGACATTGGGTGCCGTATGAATTGAAGCCGAGAGACGTCGAACGACGTTTTGGCACGTGTGAACTACTGCTTCAACGGCAGAAAAGAAAAGGTTTTTTGCACCGTATCGTGACTGGCGATGAAAAGTGGATACACTACGATAATCCAAAGCGTAGAAAATCGTGGGGTAAGCCCGGCCATGCATCCACATCGTCCGCAAAACCAAATATCCATGGCTCGAAGCTTCTTCTCTGTATTTGGTGGGATCAGCAGGGTGTAATTTATTATGAACTGCTTAAACCGAACGAGACTATCACGGGGGATCGCTATCGACTTCAATTGATGCGTTTGAGTCGAGCCTTAAAAGAAAAACGGCCGCTATACGCGCAAAGACATGACAAAGTGATTTTGTTACATGACAACGCTCGGCCTCATGTTGCAAAACCAGTAAAAACCTACCTGGAAACGCTTAAATGGGAAGTTCTACCCCACCCGCTGTATTCACCTGACATAGCTCCTTCCGATTTTCACCTATTCCGTTCGATGGCACATGGCCTAGCTGACCGGCGCTTTCATTCTTACGAAGAAGCTCAAAAATGGATCGATTCTTGGATAGCCTCAAAAGACATGTCGTTTTTCCGACGCGGGATTCATGTACTGCCAGAAAGATGGTCAAAAGTAGTAGAAAGTGATGGGAAGTACTTTCATTAATGTATTTTTTAATGCTCATGTGAAATAAATAACATTCTTTCATTAAAAAAACGCTACGGAATTAATTCCAACACCTAATACTTCTAAACAATTTATTTTATTTTATCGTAACATATTTTTTATCTTATATTAATGGTTATTTCTTATTTGTTTTCTTATATTAGGACCTTGAATAAGTTCTCGCTGTTTTTTTACAAAATAGAAACTTGTATTTAAAATATAAGGAAAACAAACATTTTATTTAAAGTATTGCCCATCACTAGAGACCACTTTCTCCCATCTTTCTGGCAGTACATGAATCCCGCGTCGGAAAAACGACATGTCTTTTGAGGCTATCCAAGAATCGATCCATTTTTGAGCTTCTTCGTAAGAATGAAAGCGCCGGTCAGCTAGGCCATGTGCCATCGAACGGAATAGGTGAAAATCGGAAGGAGCTATGTCAGGTGAATACGGCGGGTGGGGTAGAACTTCCCATTTAAGCGTTTCCAGGTAGGTTTTTACTGGTTTTGCAACATGAGGCCGAGCGTTGTCATGTAACAAAATCACTTTGTCATGTCTTTGCGCGTATAGCGGCCGTTTTTCTTTTAAGGCTCGACTCAAACGCATCAATTGAAGTCGATAGCGATCCCCCGTGATAGTCTCGTTCGGTTTAAGCAGTTCATAATAAATTACACCCTGCTGATCCCACCAAATACAGAGAAGAAGCTTCGAGCCATGGATATTTGGTTTTGCGGACGATGTGGATGCATGGCCGGGCTTACCCCACGATTTTCTACGCTTTGGATTATCGTATCCACTAGTGTATCCACTTTTCATCGCCAGTCACGATACGGTGCAAAAAACCTTTTCTTTTCTGCCGTTGAAGCAGTAGTTCACACGTGCCAAAACGTCGTTCGACATCTCTCGGCTTCAATTCATACGGCACCCAATGTCCTTGCTTCTGGATCATTCTTAACCCTTTTAAACGTTTTGAAACAGTTGACTCATCAACTTGTAATATTTTTCCAAGTTCTGATAGCGTCTGAGATGGGTCTTCATCGAGTAATTGCTCTAATTCTTTGTCTTCAAATTTTTTTGGTGCGCCAGAACGTTCTTTATCCTCAAGTTCAAAATCATTATTTTTGAAGCGTCGAAACCAGTCTCTGCATGTCGTATCCGACAGAGCATTGTCACCATAAGTCTGAACAAGAATTCTATGCGCTTCAGCTGCAGATTTCTTTTGAATAAAGTAGTGTAATAAAATTCCCCGCAAATACACTTTATTCGGCACAAAAATAGACATCTTCAGAACTAATAAAAAATTACTTTGTTTACACTAAAGTAAACTATCACACACTGAAATGTGAAGTTAGATACAGTACTTCCTTGCATGTGTGTTACCATTCGAAATTCCATGCACGGAGTACTACTACTGCCATCTTTGAAGAAACAGCGAGAACTTATTCAAGGTCCTAAATATATATTATATTATGCTAATAATATATTATATTATGCTTTTATTTAATAATTATTAATTATAATTATCTTTTATTGTATTCAACCGTTGTCACCGTTTATCACCGT
>JAANIC010004710.1:128225-168225 GCA_017607545.1 Acromyrmex charruanus
TCGCCAAGACCAAGTTCCAGGTGGACTTAAGCAAAAATTAAAAATGTTAAGAAGACTTCGTTCACCTTAAATTTTAAAATAATAAAAATACATTGAATCGATGCATTTTCGCATAAAAATAAATATTTGATAATGAAAAAATGTCTGTTCCGCGAATCGAGATATTAAACATTAAAGTTGACAACTGTTAAGGTTAGGAAACCTATCATACTTAAATATATTGATATAATCATGCGTTGTGATCACGTGTGCAAGTTCTTGTAAGCAGACAAAATATTTCTCTACTGCAAACTCTTATTTGATTGTATTGAAAAATAGTATATTCAATAAAGCAATTAAATAAAAATTCTTGGTTCGCTGTCCAATATGTTGTTAGTAATGCAAACTTGTGGCCAAAATTCATACTGGAAAAATTTTGAGATTGAGATTTAACCGATCGATTTAAACGAATATGATTGTAAATTTTGCTTACATAAATGTAACATCAAAAGATATTTTATATAACATTTTATGTTTCACATTAACACAAACATATACAAAAAGTCATAAACGCGAGATTCACGATAGATTTACTTATATTTAAATTAATAGGTAATATTATTAATTTTAATTAACAAATTTAATAATACATAATGAAACATTTTTAACTTTTTTCAAAATTTATAAGAATTTGGACAACAGTAAAGTTGCATTTACAGCATATTTTACAGTATATTTTAAAGAAATGCTGGATTTAAACTTTAATTCGTATAAAAAAAATTAAAAAGATATTAATCTTAAATAACTTAAGCTTCTCTATTTTAAAACAAATCTGTTTTAAAAACACAAATTCACTGCTTTAAAAATACAAATTATTTTTTTATATTATTTTTAAAACAGTGAATTTGTGTTTTAAAAAGCAATAAATCACTGCTGTGACACATTTCTTAATATAAATAGTCGTCAACTTTAATATATATTTCGATTCAGCTCGGTTCACAGAGCAGCGCGATACCTTTTTCTTGTCAAATCTTTATTTTTACGCGAAAACAGATTGATTCAGTGTATTTTATCAAAATTTGAAGTGAATGAAATCTTCTTAACATTAATTACCACTTGCAGTAGTCCAGAAAAAATACGAACAAACAGTTCTGTAAAATTCGCTCTTTAACTCTGTTAGAAAAATTTCATTGAAATTAATCCTCGTTTCGAAACAGCATTTCAGAAAAAAATTCAGTTCAATTTCAACGATTTTTTGTTGAAAAATTCATTTTCAGTAAAATTTTAGTAAAATTTTAGAGAAATTTTAAGAAAAGTTTCCGAAAAGTTTCTATAGAAGTTCACAGAAATTTCAGTTCAATTTCAACGATTTTTCGGTATGTCAATTGAAAAATGAACTTTCAGTAAAATTTCAATAATTTTTCAATCAACAATTTTGTTAAAATGTTCCAAACATGCAATAATTTCAGCGAAATTTTTTTATCGGGAAACGCACTTTAAGTCGGAATCTATAATCATAGCCTAATCATACAAAAGATAATATAATAACACATCAAAGATAATATAAAAGATAATATTTCGTAAATTTATACTTCTCAAATGCAGTGTTTCTATTGGAAAATCCAACGGAAATATTACGGAAACAGCCGAATATCAAATAAGTTTAACCTTAAGACCATCTTCGTCAAGACGACCTTAAATCAAACAAGAATTCTGTAAGGAAAAACTTCTTCTCGAAGGTCGTCTTATTTCGTGACTATGAATTGTTATGATCTCGATTGAATAAGACGATCTTGATTGAATAAAACAGTCTTGATCAAGACGACTTTAAGCGCTGCCTTGAGCTTTGACTATAAATATGGGCCATGATGCTTGTCACAGTGATAAATGATCACGTGATCGAATTCTCTCTCAATTTGTTCACTTTTTTGTCGCCAACGGCACTGTTGAAAAGTTGGATTAATTCAACTTTTAGCGACATCGCTTTTACGCAAAGATTTAAACATGGATGGAACATTAAAATGTAAGTATAATAAAAGTATTTACTTAAGCTATATTCCAAAACATCTTTTCCAAGGAAAAATTTTATTCGAAATATATAGGACATGTAACACATATTACAATATTACAGTATTTCGAAATTTTCCTCGGAGAGGACGTTTTGGAATGCAGCCTTAGAATATGAATGTTATCGCAAAACTTGATAAAAATATACTCATTCAATAAGTTTCCATTCGAAATGAGAGAATGTAGTAGAAAAATTCGACAGTCTGCTTTAGATAGTCTGCAAAGAAACTATTCAGGTTAAGAAAACGAGTTTTCTTCAAAGACATAGAGAATGGACTGCTTGATCGTATCTAACAATAAGTAGTATGGTCGACAAAAATGAGAGAGAGGGACTGTGGAAGACAGTTAATCTCCCTCTCATTCTCTCTCTCATTATATCGTTGAGTGGAAAGAAATAAAGATTAAAACAAAAGGAATTGTGCTAAGAAGGGCTACGAGCCAAAACAAAATAAATTTTAATGTATGTAATATGATATAGTTGATATTAAATAAAGATTGGCCGTCTTCCACGGTCCCTCTCTCTCATTTTTGTCTATCATACTACTTAGATACGATCGAGCAGTCCATTCTCTATGTCTTTGGTTTTCTTTACCTGAATAGTTATTAGAACTGCGTAACATAAACATCACCCAAGTGTCTCCGTATATTATCTTATTATCCAATGTTAAACACAAGGATAAAATGATACATTGGAGCATTTGAGTAAGTTTCCGAACGTAGCCCAATTCTGACATTTGATAATCCGCTTCGTGATACATATCGCCACATTTTTCTGCCAGATTCTTTCATTTTGAGTGAAAACGTATTGAATAAGTATATTTTTCAAGTGATGCCCGTATTCTAAATAATTATCACAATAAATAAATAAATAAAAATTTCGAGGTGATGCCCGTATTCTAAATAATTACCAACAATAAATAAATAAATACAAATTTTTTTATCAATAAGATAGATAATAAATAAAATTGTATGTAACAAATTTTTTATTGATAAAATATTTGTTACATACAATTTTATTTCATTTAAAAATCTGATTATTTTTATTTTTATTTTCAATTTTATTTATATTGTTTTCTTTATGATCGCTCAATACATTATACCAATTTAATTATTGTATTATTAGATTATCATTATTATCATTATTATTTAATTATTGTATTATTTGTTATTATTTGCAATAATTTCATAAAATTTTCAGATGGCTGTTGTACATACTTGTGACATCTGTGAAATGATTATAGACGAAAAGAGTATTTCGACTCATGAGTGTATGGAAGCATATAACCAGTTATTTATTGATAATTTTTTATTAATTTTTTTTTAATCCATGTTTATATAGTCTTTCAAATAAAGGATCAATCCAAAATCTCTTTTTTTATATTCTCTTTTTAAATTTGTACATTCATTAATGCATACAGCTGCTATTAGTCTATTTTGCTGTAGTTTCATTTTATTTTTTGTTGTGCACAATCGCTGTCAATCAACTTGACAGGTCCAATCGTACTACTGTTTTTGATGTAACATTTTGGACTCTACAGCACTTTACACAATTAATATAATTGCCATCAAAAATTTATCGCTAACTCATTTATATGAATGACATTCAAGATTAACGACATATGAAATCATTTGTCACTAAATACGAACGATGAGCAACATCATGAACATGTACTTTCAAACAGCGGAACAGCAATCAACTAAGTGATATTTTTTATGCCACTGTAAATATCGCCTCACTGATTGGTTGCTGCTCCGCTGCTTACTGCATTCAGTCTAAATTAAGGTGCATTCACATGCATGCATCAAGCAGAGAGGAAGCAGAAACCAATCAGCTGGACGATACGGGCAGTGGTGTAAAAAATATTTTTACGCTACTGTAAAAATCGCCTCATTGATTGGTTACTGCTTCCTCCCGCTTGATGCTTGCATGTGAATGCATCTTAATTTAGACTGAATGCAGCAAGCATCAAGCAACCAATCAGTGAGCCGATATTTACAGTGACATAAAAAATATCACTTAGCTGGTTGATTGCTAGGCTAGGTTGATTGCTGCTCCGCTATTTGAAAGTACATGTTCATGGTGTTGCTTGTCGTTCGTATTCAGCGACGAACGAGTCACGTGATTTCATATGTCGCTAATCTTGAATGTCGCTCATATAAATGAGTTAGCAGCGATAAATTTTTGATGGCAATTATATTAATTGTGATGTGTAAAGCTTGATGCTTGAAGCTTGCATGTGAATGTATCTTTAGGCATTAGAGGTTCGTAACGGTGTACGCGGCGCGGGCCACTTGCCAGATAGTTCTCACTTCCCACTTCCCGCGTGCCAAGCTATCAATGGCGGATATTCGACGCTTGAGAAATTAATATCTCGATTGCGAAAATTGGAAAATGATCAAGAACTTTTCGAAAACTCAGTTTAGTTCGTTGTAAAGCGTGTACATACATAAAAGTATTACATAAATATTACTTGTTTTTAAGTAAATAAATAATAAGTGAATTTTAAAATTATATTATCAAGAATATATTTTTTGTAAAAAAAATCATTTCTTAAAGGAAGAAGAATAAAAATTACGTCTTCTCTTAGCACTAGAATGATATTTTTCTGTGTGTACGTACACGAATAATAATCAGCGCACTCAGAGAAAGGTTTTGATTCGAAGAAATTCTTTTCTGTTGGAGGAAAAAATTGATTGATTTACTGTTAAAAAAAAATCTTGACTCGCGACCTACATTCAAAAATAAGTTTCTTCGATTTTACTCAAATCATATTGAGGTTTATAATTTAATTTTGGGGGGATATTGCTAATCGATTTTCGAAAAATTTTTTTCAGCCTCCCCTAATGTATAGTATAGTAAAGAAATGTTTCTATACTATACATTAGGGGGGGCTGAAAAAAATTTTTCGAAAATCGATTAGCAATATCCCCCCCAAATTAAGTTATAAACCTCAATATGATTTGAGTAAAATTTTATTGAAATCGATTAATCTTCAGGTTACTCTTTGACTTTGAAATTAGTATTTACGCGTTTCTTGTGTTATAATTCGAAAAAATATTTAAATTTCAATACAATTTAGTACCTGTCCATATTTTTGATCGCTGAACATGAATTCGAGGTTAGAAGTACACATGTCAAAACCACGATCCAATATGACGACATATAGAATGAAGATATTTCCCGGACCGGTAAAACTCGAAAATTAAGCATTTACGAAATAAATGTTTCCTACAAAAGTTATAGAGTTTTAAATAATCTATTCACTGACTTGGCCAGTTTGATCTTGGATGGCGCAAAGGTCAAGATCACATTGATTTTTTAAATGGTACATCCTATTTTTGATTCCAGAATCTAATAGTCGATAATCTTTTCAAAACACTATAACAAAGTTATTTTGTATTGAGTACTTTTTATAAAACTCGAAGGTTACATACCACCATTACATACCAGCATTAGCATTATGCAAGGTATTCGACCGAAGGCTAAAACCTTTTGAATGTTGTTCAGAATCATGTTCTGGATGACATTTGTCAAAAGGATATTAGAATTATACCTCTTAAAAGCTTTCCAAATCACTATAATAAATTTATTTTTTGAGTACTTTTTGAGTTATTAGTAATTTATTTTTATGTAAAAATAAAAATAAAAGGTACAATTTCCTGTGCTATTTAAAAAAATTAATTTGATCTTGATCTGATCTTGGCGACACCATCCAAGGTCAGACTGACTAGATCAATAAATAGGTTATTTAAAACCCTACAACTTTTGTAGGAAATATTTCTTTCAGAAATGCTCAGTTTTCGAAATATTTCACAGGTCCGAAAATTTGTATTCATCCTGTATATCGTTATATTAGATTTGCCATTTTGAAATGTGTTTCTGACCTCGGATTCGTGTTCAGCGACCAAAAAAGAACAGATACTAAGTTGTATTGAAATTTAAATATTTTTTCGAATTTTGACACATGTATCCAAGAAGTATACAAATACTAATTTCAAAATCGAAGAGCAACCTGAAAATATTAATCGATTTCAATGAAATTTTATCCAACTCATATTAAGGCCTGTATCTAATTTTGGGGAGATATTGCTAATCGATTTTCAAACATCATTTTTTGACCCATCCTACTATATATTCAGAATAACTCAGGTATCCCTGAAAAGACATATTCCTGACCAAATTCTAAGATGATTTTTCCTTTACGAAAATTTTGTCCGAAGATTAATTTTCAAATTAAAAAAGAAATAGCGTATCACAGGCCGTGTAGAGAAGACGGGCAGGAGCGGCGCTCACGATTAGACGCGTGCGCATTACGCGCGTGGCGCACACTGATTGGACACACGTTTATAAAAACACTTTTGTTCTCATCTTTCCCCTCTGTCACATTACTTCTTTGTATTTCATATGTACTTTAAATATGCTAATTTCGTTAAATTATAAATTAGAATGATGAAATTGAAATGAATACTGGGAACTTTTTGAATATCGGATTGTTTTTTTAATTACTGATAAAATTGTTAGAGAAATGTTGTAAAAGAATTTAAGTAAACAATAATTACGCGCGATAAGCATTATAAAATTATTACTGACATACAAATCAGACAATTATTTCAGTATATTGAATTCTAAGAGCTTTTCTTACAATTCGATGTACTGAAATACTTGTTAGACTTAATTGTATGTCAATAGGTGTTATAATACTTGTCACTTTAATTATTGTCTAATTTCTTACTTTTACGAAAATTTTTTTAACAATTTTATCTGAGCGCTATCGCACTCGTGGCATTTATTACTTATGAGAAGTTTTATAAGAAACGCGATCACGCACTTTTTTGCACTCAAAGAGTTATAAATTAAAAACTAATAATTTAAAAAAAAAACGTAAGCCAAATACACTTTAAAAGCTTATTAACTTAATTATAAAAATTGTCATTATCTTGTAAATGTTTAATGATTCAATTTTGGTCTACTTTCTTGAAATAGATAAAGGAATAAGTTTAGATCGTAATAGTGCTCGACATAAGTGTTCACTGTAATTCACTTTCATCACTTAAATATTAAGTGTCTTTTAAGTACGCAGATACTAACTTAGATAGCACAGAGAGTTCAAAAGAATTCAAAAATAATTCAGTCGAATATCATCAATTCTGAGCATATTTTCACAAGCAACAAGAATTCCTTTCGGAAAAAAATTCTTTTTTCATCTGAAAATGAACTCAGAATTGATGACATATTACTGAATTCTATTTGAACTATCTTTGTGCTATCTGGGAAGTCATCGTTTCCACGATGAGATTTTTCTTTTATAAATTGTGTCACGTTTTAACATTGACACCCTTCGATTACACTTACTTGATAAAACGAGGAATTTGTGCATGCGTGTGTGCGTGCGTGCGTGCGTGCGTGCAAAAAATTTATGATACCAACTCTAAGTAATTGTTATTCTTAATATCTTAATATAAGTTATCTTACAGATATTTTATGACTCATTCGTAAATAGATTCGTGAGTCATCGACACTCACATATCTTATTTTCTTTCATCCCCATCACGTATATTTTTGGTATTCGGAAATGTAATTGGTTAAAATTTATCGGAATCTTCATCTCTTTTATCGTAGTGAAGATCCCTCTTCTAATTGAGTCAGTCTGTTCTCGTAAGCTGCTAATAACATATCTCCGACTTAGTCTATAAGCTTGCCTGTATCATCATTAAATAAAGTTCGATCAGTAGACAGTTGTCGAATCTTTTTAATACTTTACATATTACGGTGCATCTCACTTGTAACAATTAATGGCAGCTGTAGACAACTGTCTATAGAAGACTACAGGCTAATCAACTCTGCTTTGGAATCATCTCCAAGTAAGACAGACAGAAGAGATTGTCAGTAAAAACCTGAATCGAGAAAACCTCTCAATTTACTGACGCTGAGGTAGAAAACTGAAAGCTGACGGCAGTTCCTATTGGCAAGTGCAGCGAATACAATATTGTTCCTGAGACCCAGATATCCCATCGATAAAACTTTGATAGACTATAGCAATAGCTCACAATTTTCATTCAAAGAAAAAGGACCTAGTTATCGCTAACATTAACGGGACGAAATAGCGAGAAAGCGGCATAAAGTGTCTCCGACGGAACGTGACAGTCTCTTCTAACTGAGTCGATGGAAACGATAAGACTCCGTGGACGGCTAACACGAAAAATGGCTCAACGAACTTTAGACATCTCAGTCATTGAATCTTGGACATCTCAGATATCGAATCTTCGACCAAGATCAGACACCCAGAGATCAATGCTATGTATTGTACTACTAATGTAAGTCTTTATGAATTATTGAAATTCTAGCGTACATTGTAAGTCAGATACTTCAGACGAAAGAAATTCGATAGATAGCTTCGAATCTAATTACATACTTTTACCGTCAATTATAAACGATCAGGCGTTATCACAGTTAGAATCTCACACGAAAACATTTACGTAAATAAAGATCAACAAAGTCAAAGATTCTCGACAACTAATAATTACTTTTCCGTTCGTCATAGTTTGAATCTCTTATCTGTTTTTAATGGTAAAAATATTCCGGTTCATCAATTCACATCTGATTGTAAAGGAGTTTTAGAACTCGTAGAAACTGAAGAAAAATTATTTTTCTTTAGAGCGATCCTTCAAACTAAATTAACGGGCGATGCTGCGTTAGTTAGACCTATGTATACAATAACAAATCTTGAGGAATTATGTGAAACACTTATAAAAGAATTCGACAATTATAAAACGTTCAGTAGAAATTAGAAATAAGTAATCTTAGGCAGAACAGAGAATCTATTAAAAAATATATTATTAGAATTAGAAAGTTAAATTCCAATATAATCATTGCAATCTCCAATTACCCTGATCAGAAAGCAAGAATAGGAATAAGAGTTTTTGCAAACAATAAATTAATAGATCATTTTATAGACGGACTCCATAAAAATGTTAGTCATCATCTTCTAGCGCAAAGGAATTGTTGAAATTTAATATTCTGGAAGATGCAATAGAGGGCACTATAAGATTTATTAGAAAATCGCAATACCACGCGGGAAGATTTAAAGAAAATAGATTTAACCAATTAGGTTACATAACGTGTAACTATTGCAAAAAAGATACGTCATTCTGAAAACGAATGTAGGGAAAAAACTTTTCGCATACGAAATAGAAGTGGAAATCATAATTTTCAATATAGTAATAATGATAGACGTGATTTTGTGCAAAATTTTGATAGCAATTCTGAAAATAGATTCAAGCTAATAGATATCAGATGTATGGACAAAATTATAATAATCGTTATAATAATCGTTACAATTCGAATAATTCACCAAATAATTATCATCAAAACAATACTCAACCTAATCAAAGTTTAAATTATCAAGGCCAAGCGAAAAGCGCGCAACGCTAAGACCAGTCTTCGAGTCGCGCAAATCGAGTTTACTTGATAGAACCGGAATTCGAACATACACAGTCAGAGCAAATTCCCGAAATGTTATCTCTATTTCCTTCAACGAACTCAAAAACCCAACAGACAGATTCTTGTTAGATACGAGAGCCGACATAAATATCATAAAGACAAACGCTTTACTGCGTGATTCGTTAGTATACCAAGACAATAAAGTTGAAATACAGCGAATTACAGAAGAAAAATATACTCTCGAAACCGCATATTTAAATTCAAAAAACGGCATTCACGAATTTCATGTAGTACCGAGTAAATTTCCATTAAAAGAACAAGGCATTATAGATTCGACCTTTCTACGGCTCGAAAATGTAAAAGTACATTAGATTTTGAAAAACAAACGGTTATAATTCGGAATAATAAAATATATTCATTAGAATACAATAATTTAATAACTGTACCAGCTAGGAGCATATATAATTAAAACTAATCAAAATAATATTGATATTGGATTAATAAATCAACATGAAATAATTCAAGGTGTTTTTCTCGTGTATAGTGTTGTAAAAATAAACAACTCACGTACATATTTAATTAATACGACAGAGGAAGAATTGAATATTGATACCTGTAATTAATGTAGAGTCAAGGTTAATTGATACGAGCCCGAGGAACAGCCCTACATTCGCAATAAATTCGGTCATCTCGAATAACTTAATGGATAATATATATATATTAAAAATATTGAAGAAAAGTCTACGACTAGATCATTTAAATAAAGAAAAAAATCTTTCCATATTACGAGGGGTATCCAGAAAATAAGTTCCGTTTTTTTTTTACAAATAAAGTTTTTATTGAAAAAATCTAAAATTTACATGGATAATACTTGACAACTTCTAGTCTTTTTCTACATAATTCCCATCAATCTCAATACATTTTGTATATCTGGAAACAAGCTTCGAAATCCCTTCTGCATAGAAACTTCCCGCCAGTTCTTTAGTCCAGTTAGTTACAGCTGTCTGAACTTCCTCGTCGCTTTGGAAGCGTTTTCCGGCCAAGGACTCCTTCAGTTTCGTAAAAAGATGGTAGTCCGATGGTGCTAGATCCGGGCTATACGGTGGCCTTGTGGCCTTGTGTAGAGGAGTCAGTTCTCTGGGAATCCAACGGGCGCAAACCTTGCGAAATTCGAGTTTTTCTGAAACGATCTCATGGATAAGACTTCGGGATATCTCTGGAAAAAGGTTGTGGAGTTCATCTAAAGTTAAAAGACGATCATTGCGAATCGCATTTTCAATTTTTGTCGTCAACTCATCCGTGATAAGGGAGGGTCTGCCTCTCCCACTTTCGTCTTCAAGCGAATGTCTTCCTGCCTTAAATTCTCGGACCCATCTCCGCACCATAGATTCACTCATCACACTCTCTCCATATACAGAAACAAGCTGTTTGTGAATATCAACCGATTTAAAATCTTGAGCAAAAAGAAACTGAATGATGCCGCGCAAAACAATTCGAGAAGGAATCGGAATGGAGGTGGCGGGACGCGAAGTGGAGGACTCCATTTTGATAACCTCTCCTGACCGTGTTTCACGAGCTACTGACGTCGAACACCGCTCATTCTATTCGGTAGCTTCCCCTCTTCAAAGCTGTGTTGCCAGCTCGCTCATACATCGATCTTACTAAACGTATAATACAAACGGAACTTATTTTCTGGATACCCCTCGTACCAATTATTGAAAATTATAATGATATATTTCATTAGCCGAGAGATAAATTAAAAGGGACAAATATTATAGAATTACACTGTAATGGATATTGGGACTGATGCCCACCACGCCGTTTCACAGTACGATTGCTTCGCAGGACGTGATTGAAAAACACGTAATGTTTTTCGCTCTTTCACTTTCGAATTAAATGAGTCACTCGTTGATCGAAAACACAGTTTATTTATTGAACCGATTTACAATCTTGCGGTTACACGACAATGATGCGGTTACTCGAAATAGAAAATATAAAATGTCAAAGGACGATGTGTTCTCGTCGAGAGCCGATCGATTTCTCTAGATCCTTTGATCTTTCCGCAAGTGGAATGATAACAGCGCCGAGCGTTAGTCGGTGATAAGCGTCGCTCACCGATAATAAAACCGTTACGCGCCGACCACATGGGTAACGAAAGCGAGCGAAATAATAAATGATAAATACCGACAGGCAAATACCGAACATACACATTCTATTCCTACTACAGATAATGTTCCTATAGTTGTCAAACAATATAGATATCCTTCCATTCATTAAGAAGAAATTAAACAACAAATTAATAATATATTACTTGAATAGGATATTATTCAACTTTCTTTTTCGCCATTCAATTCTCCATTACGGATAGTACCAAAGAAACTTGATGCTAATGGTAATAAACAGTGGAGATTAATAATAGATTTTCGTAAATTAAATGATAAGACAATCGGTGACGACACAAGTTAAAACCAGCGTTTACCATCCACAATCAAACGGATCTTTGGAACGCATCATGTATTAGCTGAGTATTTAAGCCTTTCATTAATTCTCAGCAAGATAATTGGGACTCATCTCTGAATGTCGCTATATTTTCTTATAATATATTTTTTTGTAATACATTATGTCATGAGGGAATGAAAATATCTCCTTACGAATTAATAGTCATAGATCATTTACCCTCAATACTTTCTGAACCCTAGCAGGGAATTACACATAGAGAATTCCTCGCGGATTTAGTCGACAGACTAACTTATTTTAAAAAGCGTGCAAAAGAAAATCTCCGTAAAGCTAAAGAAGCTTCAAAGGAATATTATGACAAACGTATAAAACCTTTGATACTGGAGATTATATTTATGTATTACACGAAACGATTAGAACGAGTAATAAAAAACTAACCGAGCAGTATGACGGTCTATTTAATACGCCGAATAAGCGATGTTAATTATGAAATTAAAAAGAGTAGGCGTAATCAAATTTTACATGTTAATAAACTAAAACGTGCATATTTTCCTTTGCAGAATGATACGGATAGTTAATACTGAATCAGTAGAAACCTTTAATAATCAACCACTTGAGCGTCTAGCTCAAGAAATATATTTTACGAAAATTTAACGGATTTACATATTTTTAGAGCTCATTGGAAATTTATAAATTATGTTAATCTTACTCTCCACTAGAAGAAAAAGAAAGTATTAAAATTTTATTTAGATAAATTCGAGATTTTAGTTTATAGTAAAAAAATAATACTGTGTTTAGGATTGCAAAAATTGGAACGTTTAAAACGAAGTCTGAAAAGTCTGAAAATTAAAACAAAGAAATAAGTAATGATTTGATACCAACGATATTAAAAAAGAATTTGATAACCAGAGATTTAAATAAGGCGTCTTTGATTTTGTTGTCAAATAGCGAAAATCCTCTTTGGTACATTAGATTCATCCAATGCTGATTATTATAATGAACAAATAAATCTTGTGTATAATGATTCGAAACAACTAACAAATATATAAAAAACAAATAAGTATTATTCAGGCAACAATAGGTAATTTTTCAAATGTCTTTGAAGCAAATAATAATAAGTTTAAGGAAAAATAGATTTTAATATAAGACAACTTCACTTATGCTGGAAGTTGTAGACAAAAATTAATTGAAACTCAATTAAATAGCGTAGTCAATTCTTATCTAATAGAATGCTCAGAAATAGTACTTGAATATGCAATAGAATTAGAAACTTTAATAGACACTATTCTATTGGCACACTGAGGGTTAATCCATCCCAAAACACTCATACCTAAAGAATTGTTCAATAACTTAAAAGAAACTCGTTATGTGATAAATAATAAACAATTGCCTGTACCTTTGAAGCCCGATCAATTTACTAATTTAATCGATGTTAGCGATATAAACATATTTTATAAGAATCGTTGTTTGATTTATGTTGTTGAAATATCTTTAATCGAACAAAACAACTTTATATTATATGTAATTCCGTTACTAATCAAGAGCGAGAGGGGCATTTATGCATTCAAACTTTACTTATACTTATTTAGATCTTAGATCTAATAAACAGCTCTATACTCACTTAACAGAATACGTAGCTAAGTGCAAGAAAATTAATAATATAATGATCTATAAACAGACTTGCTATATCAAGTTTCAGCGATTTATAATTACGAAGCGGAATTGTTAAAATTAGCAAAATTAGAGAACATATTAAAAGAATGCGATGTTCGAGTCATGAGAATTCATCGTATTTTTTGGTATCAATTGAAAATCACGAATTCTTGGTTATACACAGCTCCTCAAAACGAGACTCTTCATATTTTATGTAATGATAATAAGTAACTAACACAATTGTATTCAACCAGACTTATTAGGCTTTCTACGGATTGTGATGCTATTTCTGACAATGTATTGTTACGTAATCAAACTATGAGCACTATAAATATTGTCGAAAAAGATTATATTCCTAATGTTAAATTTAATACTAGTAAATTATGCGAGGATCTTAAAGAACGTAATGTAAATATCTCAGATATCCACTTATTAAATATTAGTAAAATGCCTAATTTAGATATGTATGTATTAAGAATAGCGAGCTCTGCTTTAGACGAAATTTATAAAAAAGCGGAAGAGTTAAGCAAACATCATTGTGATTTTATTATATATTATATACTATTGCTGGCTTATATAATATAGTTACTTTATACATAACTGCGAAATGTTTATTAATAGGTAAATGTATTAATATTCTTAAATTTTACTATGTAAAATTTAAAAAAGGGATGTGTTCAATATTTTTATAAATGTTTTAATAATAATGCTAAAACTCGTAATTCATGGACACTAAATGACCAGCGACAAATAGTTATTTTCACTGCGATACCTGCGGAAGCTAAGTTCGAACATACACAAAATTATCAAACTCAACAACTCGAAAGAAATAACGAAATACGGCGATCTCGTTCATGTAATAGCCGACTTACAAATTTAATATAGTACTGTTAAATATATGTAAGGTAATTCAACGCGCGATTATAGTATGGAAGTCCATACATTTATCATTAAGATTAATATTATTAACATTATTAGTGTTATTAAGAGTATTAATTTAAGTTTCTAATTTTTTCCAATTTAAATGTTCTCTATGTATTAATTCCAAAACATTGTGTATTCTATGCTTTTAGGTTAAATTTCTATATTGTCATATTATTTAAGTCTTCTTAGATTATAAGAAAAATATAAATTTGTTAAATTTAGAAGGATCTTCAATTTAAGGGGGAAGATGTTATGTGTCACGTCACTTTTATTAACGGCACTAATACTTACTATTAATGTTTCTAACATAAAGTTTTTTACACATTTTTTTTCCTAAACATTCCTGATAAATCTTGCTTCCTACTTATCTTATTTGCTTTCATCTATCGTTTTTAGTTACCGTTTTTTTATTTACCGTTAAGACCCATCTTGAATATTCAGTCTTACAGATATCTTATGACTCATCCTTAAACGGATTCGTGAGTCATCGACATTCACATATCTCAATTTCTTTTATCTCCATCACGTAATATTTTTGGTATTCGAAAATGACACGTAATTGAATAAAATTTATCGGAATCTCCATCTCTTTTATCGTAGTGAAGATTCCTCTAGTTCTGATCGAGTCAGTCTGTTCTCATAAGCTGCTAATAACACATCTCCGACTTAGTCTATAAGTTTGCCTGTATCATCATTAAATAAAATTCGGTCAGAAGACAGTTGTCAAATCTTTTTAATATTTTACGTATTATGATGCGTCTCGCTCGTAACAATACACGCGCATCGATTTTATGAAGGGAATACAGGTAAAATCTATTTTTTGGGTCTCGGCTTCCCAAGGTATTCTTTCAGTGTCTTTTGGACCGTCAAGGTTCGCTCAGGTGGCATTCTGTTAGCGTATGTTGTTTATGTAGAATCAATTTTTAAGATATCAGGGCATTTTTTCAGAAAAATGGCCCTGTGAAGGACGCACAGAAATTGCTTAATGCCGGTGAAAAGCGAGGGAAGTGCAAGTTTTGTGCAATAATACAACCACCATCCTCAAATGCAACAAATGTTTTCATTTTACTTGCAAAAAACATTCGACGTTATTATTTGCAATAATTATACTGAAAGCACATACAATTTTTTTTTATTTATTCATTTTCTAATAAAAAATAATACTTATTTTTTAAAATAAATAATTATTTAAATATCATAAACTTTCATCGCATAATGCTTATTTGACGATATTATGTTTTAATTTTTCGAATTTTCAGTCTTACTCTACGGTTCTACATGGCGCGCCCTCTCCCGTTATGAAGGGCGCGCGCCCGCTGGAAGATTAAGGTAATATAATATAATAAGCTTTTAAATTTGGCTTACGTTTTATTTTGTAAACACTCATAAATCACAAGTATTATAACGCGTATTGACATACAATTAAATCTAACAAGTATTTCAGTACATCAAACTGTAAGAAACGCTCTTAGAATTTGATGTACTGAAATAATTATCTGATTTATATGTCGATAATAGTTTTATAATGCTTATCGCACATAATTATTGTCTAATTTCGCTCTTTTACAACATTTCTCTAATTTCATACACAAAAAGTTTAATATACATTTCAATTTCATACTAATTTATAATTTAACGAAATTAGCATATTTGAAGTATATGAAAGATAAAGAGGTAATGTGACAAAGGGGAAAGGTGAGAACGAACGTGTTTTTATAAGCGTGTAAATGCGTCCGATCAGTGTGCACCCCGCGCGTAATGCGCTTGCGTCTAACCGTGAGCGTCGCTCCTGTCCGTCTTCTCTACGCGGCCCGTGATACGCTAATTAATTCTTCTTGTAATTTGAAAACTAAGCTTCAGATAAAATTTTCGTAAAGGAAAAATCGTCTTAGAATTAGGTCAGGAATATGTTTTTTTAGAGACATCTGAGATTGTTCTGAATCACCCTGTATATAGTAAAGAACAAAATTGAACTAAGTACTTTTGTAGAAAATAATGATTTATTTGTGTATTGTGTACAAAACGAAAAGAATTTGTTACACATAATAATTAACACTTATTTTACTACAACAACGGTGTAAAAATCTTGTAACATCAACTAGACGATTAAATATTAGACTGACAACTAGACGAAAAGACGATGAAGAAGCAAGACGAAAGACGATAAGATGGGAGACGACAGGACGAAGGAAAAGACGAAGAGACGAAAAGATGAAAAGGCGCAAGACGTAGAAGACACGACGACGAAAAGAAAGAAAGAAGAAAAGAAGACGACATTTAAATTTCGAAGACGTTAAGAAGAACCCGAAAGGCATTGAGTGAGCAACTACAAGATGACGCAGCGACATCAGAAATACATTGGCAAGACTGTGAATGCGTCGGGAACAATACCAACATCGAGAGGGCAGTGACAATAAGACACGGGTAAGCGCGCGATAGTAGCGCTGATAACGACATCGAAAGTGTGGTGGCAGGACTGCACGACGTAAATGAATGTGAGACGGTAGTCTCAAGTGTACACAAACAAGACGGTGCAACAACAGTGAGCGCGCGACGGTAAACATTTGCCACATTGCATAAAGTGTGCAAAGATAAGATGAATAATCTCGCGCAAATTGAACCAATCAAACAGAAGATATGTATGGCGTCGACTGTTGCCGTGACAGCTTTACATAAGTTTATCTTCGAAAAGGAAGGTGATCGAAAAAACAGAGAGACTTTGAGGATTTTACTTTTAAAAAAGACACAATGGGATACGTGGATAAAATAGAAGCGGCGAGAAAACTCTCGATCGGTGACCTGATATCCTGCTGTAACATTTTCGATTTAGAATACGGCGAAAACAGAGAAGAGACAATGATACGCATATTACATGATTTAATGAATTTAGATACTCTCACGCTTAAAGAGAGTGAACAGGATGATGAGTTAAACGAAGATGCGAGTGACGAAGGAACAGTTGACGAGCAAGACGACGAAAGAGAGGAAGAAAGAAGCAACAAAGAAGGTGAAAATAACCTCGAAGAGAACTACTCCACTAGAGGCGGTGGCAAGTGAACACGAAATTCTCCATGACATACCGAAACGTGCAAGATTCAATCAAAACTTTCATTGGAAAAGATACATATCCGGTTGAAAGATGGATATCTGAATTTGAAGATGCGGCTAATCTGTTCGGATGGTCGGAATTACAGAAGTTAGTATTCGCAAAGAAATCACTAGCCTGCTAAAATGCTCATCGACAGCGAAGGCGTTATCAAGTCGTGAAAGAAATTAAAGGAAATTTTACGAGATGAATTTATAGACGAAATAAACAGTGCTCAAATACACGATATGCTGATCAGAAGAAGACTGAAGAGGGACGAAACTTTGCAGGAATATTATTATGCGATGAAAGAAATAGCTGCTAGAGGTAAAATAGAAGCAGAAGCACTTATGAAATACATGATTGACGGAATTCCGGAAGACGCACAAGGCAAGATGATATTGTTCGGAGCTAAAAAATTGACAGAATTCAAGGAGAAGCTTAAAGTATACAAAGCAATTCGGAAGAAGAATACTGAGAGGATGAGAACGAGAGAGAAGAACAGCATGCCGAAGAAGACAGAGGAAGCGAGAAAACCAACATCAAAAAGTGGCGAAAAGGAACAGAAGACGGACATGCGATGCTACAATTGCGGCGGTAAAGGACACAAATCTAGAGATTGTAAGAAGAAGGAATTAGGTAAAAAATGTTTTAAGTGTCAACAATACGGGCATACGGCAAATCTGTGTAACGCGTCAGACGATAGTGAAGCGGTAACGGATAAAAAGACGGCGGTAATTAATACGGTTACTGATTCATCGAGCGGTAGAATGTTTAAACAAATCGCGATAAACGGTGTCCGGATTAGTGTGTTAATTGATACCGGCAGTCAAATCATGGTAATGCGCAAAGATATTTACGATAAAATGAAATTAGATAAACTACGGGGAAATAGTATCTGTTTAACCGATTTTGGAAAAAACGAAGTGCATTCATTAGGTTGCGTAAATACAATTGTAGAAGTAGATGCTGATGAATATCCGTGTATAGTGTACGTTGTGCCAAATGAAGCTACAAACTCAAGCGTCATAATTGGTAGCGATTTCCTAGCAATGACGGAAATGACCGTCAATAATGACGGAATAACTATATGAAGAGCAACACCTGCTCAATTGTTAACACAAATCAACGTGATCGAAAAGTAACCGTTAGACATTGGTAACGTGACGGATCCGAAAGTACGCGAAGAAGTAGAGACAATTGTTGAAACCTATCAAGTAAATAAGTGTAAGACAACGGACGTGAGCATGCGTATTGTACCAAAAGACGAAAGGCCAATCTTTCAAAAACCGCGACGGTTACCGGCACTTGACATAGTCGAAAACCAAATAGCGGAATGGTTAAACGACGGTGTCATTGAGAAGTATACATCGGAATACGCAAGTCCAATAGTCGTAAAAAAGAAAGACAGATTACCGCGTGTATATATTGATTATAGGAAGTTAAATCGAGTCATAGAAAAGATTGGTCATCCGTTACCATTAATCGAAGATCTATTAGATAAATTAGAGGATGCTTGTGTGTTTAGTACGTTAGATCTGAAAAATGGATTTTTTCATGTATCCGTAGAAAAAGAGAGTCGAAAATATACGGCGTTTGTCACTCCGAACGGTCAATTTTTGAAAGTCCCTTTGGATTATGTAATTCGCCGAGGATTTTCCAAAGATATATTACTGCTGCTTTCTGGGATTTGATTAGACAAAATATAGTTTTGCTTTACGTAGATGACTTGATCGTGCCGGCAGCAAACGAACAAGAAGCGTTGGAACGCTTATGAATCGTACTAAAAACAGCTAGCGACCACAGTTTGCAAATTAATTTTAAAAAGTGTCAATTTCTGAAAAGAACCATCGAGTTTCTAGGTCATATAATAGAAGGGGGCAAAATTTATCCTTCCCAAGAGAAAGTCAAAGCCGTGATGGATTATCCAGAACCGAAAGAATTAAAAGATATTCAAAGCTTTCTTGGATTAACGAGTTACTTCAGAAAGTTTATATCTTCATATTCTATGATCGCGAAACCGTTGAGCGACATGTTGCGGAAAGATCAACCGTATAATTTTAACGATAAGGCTCGAAACGCGTTCATACAATTGATGACTCTAACCCAGAATCCAGTACTGAAAATATATCATTTGCGACACGAAACGGAAGTATATCAGGTGTAAAGTATGAAATGCGGATTTTTTTCCAAAAAAAAAACACGTTACATTCGGAAGAATGATAAAAAGTGGTTTATTCAAAGTATGCTCCATTGCTAGTTACACATTTTTCCCATCTTTCAGATAATTTTAGATACCACACCAGTAAAAATCTTCCCCTTTTGCCGCGAATCATTCATCGAGCCATTTTTTCACATCTTTGTACGAACCAAAGCGCTGCTCAGCAAGTGCGTGACCCATCGATGCAAAAGTGGTAATCGGAAGGAGCTAAGTCTGGTGAGTAAGCCGCATGGGCTAGCACTTCCCAGTTGAGTGCTTCCAACGTGTCGCGAACCGATTTTGCCGTATGTGATGGAGCATTGTCATGAAGAAAAATGATCTTGTTGCCTTTTTCGATATTCTGATCGTTTTTCGAGTAGCAAACGATTCAAACCGATCAATTATTGTTTGTAACGTTTGGTATTAACCGTTTCAGCAGGCTTTAACAGCTCATAATAGACCATCCTTCTGGTCCCACCAAACACAGAGCATCGTCTTCCTGCCAAAGCGATTCGGTCTTGCGGTCGATGTGGATGGGTTTATCCATGATTTTTTGCGCTTGGGATTCTCAAAATATATCCACTTTTTATCCCCAGTAACGACATGATGCAAGAACGACTTTCCTTTGTATCATTCGAGCAAAATTTCACATGTGTTTTTGCGCCTCTCCATCTGCCTCTCATTCAACTCATGTGGTATCCATCTGCCGACCTTCTGAATCTTTCCCATCTCTCGTAGGCGATTGGAAACAGCTTGTTGACTAACGCTTAATTGCTCTGCGAGTTGTTTTTGTGTTTGTGAATCGTCTTCGTCCAATAATGCTTGCAATTCTACATCTTCATACCTTTTTGACGGTTTTCCGTGATCCTTGTCTGCAACATCGAAATCACCACTTTTGAAACGCCGAAACCATCGTTCACACGTATCTTGCGATGGAGCATGTTCATCATAAGCTTCTCGAAGTAATTGGTATGATTCAGTAGTTTTCTTCAAATGAAAACAAAAAATTAATGCTGTCCGCGAATGCTCTTTATTTGGCACAAATTTCGACATATTGAACACAGCAAAACAATACTATGCAAATACTTTTTCAATTTATCACTTATGCGCGTTTGACACTTGTTGATGGCACAACAAAATGGCACATACGTCAAATCTTTATACTACACATTGCATTGGTGCACCATCTGTTGTCTCCGCACTTCATATTTGTACACCTGGTATACGGACTCAAGTAAAAACAGTTATGGAACTGTACTTTTGCAGCATTCAGACGAAGACAACTTATTACATCCATATATTTTATGAGCAAAAAGACTAAAAAAGAGGAAAGGAATTACACGAGTTACGAATTGGATGCGCTTGCGATAGTAGAGGCACTTAAAAAATTCCGAGTGTATCTGTTAGGAATTCAGTTTAAAATAATTACTGATTGTGCGGCTTTTCAACGAACCATGAGCAAGAGAGTTAAGTACATGTATTGCTAGAGGGGGCTTTAGTGTTAGAAGATTATGATTACATCATAGAACACAGATCGGGAATCCGTATGAAACACGTCGATGCTTTGAGTCGGCATTCGGTTATGACAATAGCGAAAAGTCCAATTATATCACAAATTAGAAGTCAACAAGCAAGTGATGAAGAGATTCAAGCGATAATAGAATTGCCAAAGACAAACCGTATAAGAATCACATAAGCGGCGATTTATTATATAAATTTCAAGATGGTAGGGATTTACTCGTTATTCCCAGAGCACTAGAGTTAGACGTAATTCGAACGATTCACGAGAAAAGACATATGGCGGCAAAACGTAAAGGAGACCGGGGACAAAAGTAACACGGGACAATAGTAACATCGTCAATATTTCTTAAACTATAACAGATATATGTATGTGGCCGCGTGGTAAAATTCTATAAACAGATGAGCATTGAATCATTCATTACATACTGATTTTCGCGGAACGTGCTCGAGTGCAGAAGCACAAATTACTTTTTTCATGCATCAAGTAACTTTTATTGAATGCACAAAATTCAAAATATTTTTTTTTCTTTATAACAAAGGTATAATGTATTATCTTAATATGTTTTAATGATTATCTGTGTTGATGTTTTTCATATTTTTGTTGATTTTTATCTAGGCTTTTATTTTAAAAATTTACTATGAATCGTAAAATATCATTAGGGGACAATAGTAACATCGATGCCTGGGGTCAGTTGTAACATTACAATTATCCCCGAACTTACTGATTTCATTTTAGTATTGTTTTGTACAATATTATTTGTTGCTTTTTTTAATATTATTTGTACTTTTCTTCATAGAATATCGCTAACAAAAAAATGTAAGATTAAACAAATTATACAAAAGAAATGTCTTTATACAGACATTTGAAGAGGTTATCAAGGACCATTCATGTAGCTGCAAGAAAGAGTACGTATGACTTATGTTGTGTACGACTTATGTTGTGTATTTCTGGCAATAGTGTTTTCTACAATGTTATGCATTTTTATAGAATGCCTCTAACAAAAAAACGCAAGAGAAAATAAAAGAAAAAGGTAAAAGAAGTATCTTTATAAATATATAAAGGCATTGAAGAGGTTAAGGACCTGTTATTCATTCGTGAGATTACAAAAAAGTAGGTAGACTATGTGTTATGTATCTCTCTGGTAAAAAAAAGTTGATAGAGAACGATTGAGAACGATAGGATTTCTATAAATTTGTATCATATTGTATTCTATAAGTTTATATCATATTCTATCGTTGACCTCGCGAGCATCATGATTGATTGGATATGAATCCTATCGTATTTTATCGGATTCTATAATATTTGTATAAGATTCTTATAAGATCTGTTTCAAATTGGTGAATTCACGAACTAGATTCCATATACAAAACGATAAGATTTTTCTATCGTTATCTATCAACTTTTTTTACCAGGACTGTCTGACAATGTTAATGTTTTCTATAATATTTGTATTTTTTTTCACAGAATGCTTCGAACAAGGAAACGCAAAATGGAACGAGACATAAAAGAAATGTCTTTATATGAACAGACACTTGAAGAGATTACAAAGAACAATTTATCCATTCGTGCAGCTGCAAAAAAGTATAACTTGTGCCATGTACCTCTGATGAGATATAAAAAGAAGAAAGATTTTGCGAATAAGAAAGATGACACAGAATTCTTTGTTACTATGGGATATAAAAAAAAGCTGCAATAAAATTTTTATTACAGAACAAGAAAAGATGAATTAGTAAAGAAATGGTAAATTATATTGTAAGAGCTGCCGAAATATGCTACGGTTTTTCCTAAAGAAATTCGGCGATTGGCTTATGAGTTAGTCAAAAAATATAATTTGAAGAGACCTCCTTAATGGGACGAAAACGGTCTAGCCGGTCAAGATTGGTTTTCTTCTTTCATGAAGAGAAATTCTGAATTATCAATAAGATGTCCACAACCTACTAGTCTTTTTAGAGCTACGAGCTTTAATTCTACAAATGTTAGTTTATTTTTCGACAATTTGGCAAAAGTGTTAGATAGATATCATTTTGAAGCTAAAGACATATATAATGTTGATGAAACTGGTGTGACTACTGTCCAACGACCTAATAGAGTTGTAGCAAAGAGAGGGACAAGACAAATTGGAGCTCTGACATCGACGGAACGTAGAACACTAGTTACTATAGCAGTTAATGCTATAGGAAATTCTATTCCTCCTATGCTCATTTTTCTGCGGATTCAGTATCGAGAACATTTTGTGACAAATGGTCTTGTAGGATGTATCGGAGCTGGTAATGCCAGTGGATGGATGCAGGAAGAAGAATTCCTCATATTTTTGAAATACTTTCAAAGTTATACTAATTCATCAGTGAATTATAAAGTTTTACTCTTGCTTGATAATCACTCTTCACACATTTCTATACAATCTTTAGATTTCTGCAAAGAAAATGGTATTGTAGTTTTGTCGTTTCCACTACATTGTTCGTATAAATTGCAACCGTTAGATCGTTCAGTATATGGTCTTTTCAAAAAAGCTGTCAATTCTGCCTATAATAATGGATGAGAAGTAATGATAATTGAATGAGAAATAATCCGGGAAAAACAATGATCATATACAATATTCCAGGAATTGTAAAAACAGCTTTGCCTCTAGCGCTTACTCAAAGTAATATTCAGGCAGGATTTAATTGTACTAGGATTTTTCCATTTAATAGAGATATATTTAATGAGTTAAATTTTGCCATCATATGTTACTGATAGAATGTCTGAATCAAATATTCTACATTCTTCTGTAAGTTCACAATCTACAAATAATGATACTGAACCTCAAACATCATTCATCGAAAATGAAGCTTCTCTTGAATATCAGATATCCACAAACACTGATAATGAAAGCCAAAGATTGCCGATCACATCTAATTTTGTTGTTCCGCCTATTCTTGAAACAGCCAAAACCAATACAGAATTCCAACAAGGATCAGACAACGTTACTGTATTTTCTCCAGAAAATATTAGACCATTTCCCAAAGCTCCTCCTAGAAAATCAACATGACAAAGGAAAAAAAGAAAATCAGCCATCTACGCAGATACGCCAGAAAAAGAAAATATACGGATTGAGTATGACGAAAAACAAAAGAAAAGGGTAAAAAAAAATTTACAAAGTAAACTAAAGAAGTCTAATACTATTGAAAAACAAAAAAAATAAATTTTTATACATTGTTCCTTTATATTTTAATTTTATACTTATTAGAGGGAATGTATTTTTTTCGTTTTGTCCTTTTCATAAATTTTATTATCATTAAGTATAATGCAATACCTACATATAGTAAATAGGTACATATGATAACAATAATATATAATAAATGTTCATAATTATATATACAAAGAATTTTATTAATAAAATAACCATTATTTTATTTATAAATAGTGTGGTACAATTGTCTCCCTCTACTGTTACAATTGTCCCAGGGATTGGGACGGTTGTAACAAAATTCCTCATAGTCTTTAAACAAACATAACTTTTTTTCTAGTTATATTAAAAAATTGAATCAAAGAAAATTTTGTAGCTAAATAAATTCTAATTCTATGGTATATACTTTTTTAAATGTAAATATTATACTTTAACTGTTATAACACTTCAAAGTCAAAATGTTACTTTTGTCCCCGGTCTCTCCTACCGAAGAACGTATTCGTCAGGAGTATTTTATACGCGATTTAAGGAATAAAGTAGAATGACACATTGCCAGTTGCGTGCAGTGTATATTGACGAATCGCAAAGCGGGTAGGTAGGAAATATATTTACATCCCATTCCCAAACCTGATGTACCACTACACACATATCACGCCGATCATTTGGGGCCGTTAGATACCACTAATAAAAACTACAATCATATTCTCGCTATTATTGATAGTTTTACTAAATTTGTATGATTGTATCCGACTAAATCTATCACAGCTCGCGAGGTTAGACATTCAAAAACAAATATTCGGGAGTCCGAAACAAATCGTGACGGATAGAGGCACAACTTTTACCTCCCAAGAGTTCAAGGAGTATTGTCAGAGTGAAGGAATTGAACACGTGACAGTTACCACGGGATTGCCAAGAGCAAACGGACAAGTGGAACGTTTGAATAGAGCAATATCATCATATCATCATACTCTCCAAGTTATCAATTGAAAAGCCTGCTAAATGGTACAAACATGTAGATAAATTGCAACGTATATTAAACTCCACGTTCAATCGTAGCGTACGATTGAAATGCGACGTCTTTCGATTTATTATTTGGCGTAAAAATGCGTGACGAAACCGATCTGAAACTACGCGAAGTAATAGAACAAGAATTTCGATCAAAATTTAAGGAAGAGCGTAACAAAATTAGAGCTAGAGCGAAAAAACAAATTCTGAAAGTGCAAGCGGAGAATTGTAAGACATATAATCTCAGACGTAAGAAGGCTACAGAATATCAGATGGGAGACCTAGTAGCAATCAAACGAACACAATTAGGTCCAGGCCGAAAATTACGAACGAAATATTTGGGACCATATCGAATTGAGAAGCCTAACGACACATACGATGTGATTAAAAACGGATTTCACGAAGGATCTGTAAGTACTTCTACCTGCGCTGAGTATGTTAAACCTTGGAATACCATTAATTATAAGTAATCAATTTTATTTGTAAGACGTTAATTATAAGTAATCAATTTTATTTGTAAGACGTTAGTTATAAGTAATCGATTTTATTTTTGTAAGACGTTGTAATGTTAAGTCGATTAATAGTAAGTGAGTTCAAGCGATCATAGCAAACACATAAGAGTGTTTTTCGTTTCTTTTGTTGTTTTGTGAATTTAGTAGAAACCGTTTTGTGTAACATTAAGTTAATGGCGTCGTACGAGACACACGATTGTGCAGAATGGCCAAATGTAGGAAGAGTATATGTTTCGTTTATAAATTTTTATTTTGTTCGCGCGTTTCCGACGATATGCGCTACAGTATCAGCGCGCTTGCGCAAGAAGGAAAAGGTAAAGGAAGGTTAGGGCAGAAGGGGCAGAGTCTGAAAATGGCGAAACACGTGTGTGGTACGGCGAAGCGTGAAGTGCAATTAATGTATCTCTTCTAAATTGTTGTCTATAAATATTGGCTCATCAAACATTCCATCATTGGAACCATCTTATTTCCTACATTATTTTCTATTATTTTTTGAGACGATGCATAATTGAGTCACCAATAAAATTGCATATTACCAAATTAAATGGAATATTATAAAATTGTTACATCTTTGTTGTAGTAAAATAAATGTTAATTATTATGTGTAACAAATTCCTTCCGTTTTGTATCACAATAGACAAATAAATCATTATTTTTTACAAAAGCACTTGCATTGATTTAATTTTGCTCCTCACTGTATATACGCTATAGACGTAAAAGAAAAAATTCTTTGATTTGAATGTTTGATTTAAATTGCTTTTTGAAATTAAATAGAAAAATTTATTTGATTTAAAAAAATGATGTTTAAATTAAATTATCATATAATTTTATATGTATATAATTATCATTATAATTTTATAATAATTTTATAATTTTATCATTATAATTTTATATGTAATTTTATATATATAATAATTTTATAAATATTTATACATGTACATGTATGTTTACACATGTTTATATTTATATTGTATGTTTACACATGTTTATATCTATGAAAAATTTTTTACTAGGAAATTAAAAATAAATTTTTAAAATTTACAGTAACTCATTTTAAATCTACACGATAATTTTACATGATTGTGTGTATATGTGCGTGTGTGCGTATGCGTGTGTGCGTGCGTGTGTGTGTTTTAAATTAAGTGTTTACTTTAAGTAAATTTAATCTTACAAGGGGAATACCAGGTAATCAGGATTGGGGATTTTGATGCACTTTTTACAGGCTGCTCTTGAGCGAAACAAAAAACGATACGTGTCCGACCGTTTTAGCCATTGGCTCGTAGTTCGAAGAAATCGATTTTTTAAATAATTATTGTAACAATTTGAAAACATACTTTATAAATGAAAATATCAGTATCTTTAATTTTATTTTAACTAATGTTATTAGTTTTAATTACTTTTTGAATATGTAATAAAATTACATATTAGTATTGTAGATAATTAAACACTCATTTATGGAATATTATTATCATCGTTATCGTCGTTGTTGTTGATGAAAGCATAAATAAGATTGTAATGAAAGCTGTTACAGTTTCTGATAAAATTAGAAATTGGAAGTTAGGAACAAATAAGTTATACACTTGTAATCTTCTTTTAATTAACATTAATCGATTTATTAATAATAATAGAAAACTAATCGTGTTTTGTAGACGTACATTGTATAGGATGATATAAATCATAAAAACAAGAAAAACATAAATATTTATTGTATTGTGAACATCTTACAAATGAATTTTTGTTGTAGACACAATAACTTTTTCTAATATCTGGCGAAAAGCAGATTTGATTAATATATATATATTATAGAAATAGCTTCTTTCAGGAATCAATTTTGGTGAGAACCGAAATTTTCATTTTAAAATGAAATTCATTCTAAAATTCATTCATAAGATGTTCACAATGCAATAAATATTTATATTTTTCTTGTTTTTATAATTTATATCATTCCGTACACTATACGTCTACAATATATGTCTATAAAACACGATTAGTTTTCTAGTATTATTAATGTTAATCAAAAGAAGATTATAAACATATGACTTACTTGTCTTTAATCACAATTTCTAATTTCTAATTTCATCAGAAACTGTAACAGTTTTCATTACAATCTTATTTATGCCTTCATGTAAATAACAACAACGACGACGATAATGACAATAATAATAAATATTCCATAAATGAATATTTAATTATCTATAATACTAATATGTAATTTCATGAAATTTCATTACAATCAAAAAGTAAAACTAATAATATTAAATTAAAATGAAATTTATAAAGATATAGATATTTTTATTCATATGCATATTTTCATTAGTACGTTTTTCAAATTATTACAATAATTATTTAAGAAATCGATTTCTTCAAAACCATGGGCCAAATGGCTGAAACGGCCGGACACATATCGTCTTTTCGCTCAAAAACAGCCTGTAAAAAGCGCATCAAAATCCCCGACTCCATCACCTGGTGTTCCTCTTGTTAGTATAAATTAATAAAAGCATATTGGCAATTCGTAAAATTTTGCGAAATTTCTTTTTATTGTTTCTTTGATCATTGCTGCCTTGTTAACTAATTTAATTCAACTCATGGCATACAAAACAACGTTGAGTTGTCATGAATTATAAAAGTAGGTGATTATGTCTATATTATGTTTTTGGTCCTAATGGAATTAAATTAAACTTGAATTAATTAACGAAAGCACCCATGATCAAAGTGATTTTCTGCTGGCGCTACTGGCAATACTAGAAATCACGACAATCTAAAGTAAAATGACGTCTAGCGTTATCTATTCTACATAGATCGAAGAGATAAAATGATAAAATTGATAAAATAATTTTAAATTTATCAAAATTATATAAATAGGCAAGCCTATACATTATTATAAACGTATTGAATTAAAAATATATAAAAGATACACACAAATAATGGAAAACGTCAAAATCTAACTTCCTCAATCATATAATTTTAACACATTGAGAAGAAAATGTATTAAATTTTAATAAATATTTATTCGAATAGTGCCAGTTGAAGTAGATTTGTTTTCTATGCTGAACTAGTTTTATGCTTTTGGAATTTAAAGTTAAATGAATATGTGCACTGAGAGAAAAATATACTAAATTTTAATAAATAAGTATTTGAATAGTATTAATATAACATTTATTTGCGGAAAATAAATATTATTTGTTAAATAAAATCTAATCTAGGTAAATCAAATCAATTATACCTTCCAAAAGCATAAAACTAGTTTAGCATAGAAAACAGATCTACTTCTATCAATATTTAGTAATTTATTATAACATAAAGTTTTACTTTTATTGATATTTTGGATAATTACATAAAGTTTTATTTTTGTCGATATTTTGGATAATTACACCGAATAGGGGATCTTCCTCTATGATCTTGATTTTAACATATGTTGTTAAAGTCATGACCCTAAGTAACTTTCAACAGGTTTTAGCCGTCGCTCCTTATTTGTTAAAGATTTATTAAGAAGAAAAGTTTAAAAAAATAACGCCTTATTTCTACTATAGAACAAAAATTCGTTGCTTTAAAATAGATTACCTACTTTAAAAATACAAGTTTTCTTCAAAAACGATATTTTCTTATATAATTTTTATATAGTAACGCATAGAAGTGCATGACTCCCCCTGTTTCTGTATGTACGACTTTTCATGCGAAGCGACTTCTACCCCATCTTCGAAGTTTTACCCATCGCTTGTTATCTATTAAAAAATTGTTAACAATCAAAGTTGCTAATTATATCTCTGCTTTGTATAAAAAGTTGGATGACTATAGGCAGGTGGGAGATTTAAGATAGATCGACTAGGAAAGTACAATTTTCTGAGGCATGGTCTATTCCACTTCCCCCTTTGCTTAGGGGCACGCAAAGCAAGTTCTATGCCACCTTCTCTCTTGCTACGGAACGCACTTTCTACGCAAAGCGACTTCCACATCACCTTCCTCCTGCTACAGAGCGCATGAGTTTCCACGCGAAGCGTGAAACAAAGAAAATTTTTGTTTTTAAAGCAAAAAATTTATTTTAAAGCAGAAAATTTTTTTCTATAAAAAGTTCAGTTAGTTGTTCTATCTTTTGGTAAATTTTACCTGTTGGGTAAGTAGCAAGATTTTACCCAATCACACGCGCGGATTGCCAGATTTACTTCACAAGTAAAATTTACCAAAAGATGAAACAACGGACTATAGTAGAAAAGAGATATTATTTTTTAAAACTTTTCTTCTTATGCCTCTTCTTATGTCTTTCTTGCTTTTAATAACTTTTTAATTAATAACGAACGATGGCTAAAACCTGTTAGCGGTTACTCAGAATCATGACCTTGACAACATATATCAAGGTCAAGTTCAAAACATCGGAAAAGTGATGAGTAAACCTCAATGTATTCTAAACGTCAACGATTTTTGCATATTCCTACATTATAGGTGAAAAGCACCCAATAAAATTGAACTTCTTCTTATGGACAGACCCGTATCTTTCATTTTTATTATTATTGCATTGCCGTGAAAACATAAGGGAAAAACAACATTTTAAGTATGAACGTAACAAATTGCAAAAACAGTGCCGACAAAGTGCGTGTGCATGCGTGCGTGCGTGCTGATTTTTAAAAAGAAATATATCTTTAAATTTATATTCAAAGATACGATAGTGTTTTTGCGCTAAGAGAAACGCGTGCAACGATATGATAGTGCGAAACCGACCGTGTATCTTTTGTATATATGAAAATCCATAATGTCCGTGATATACGTATATATTACAATATTTTTGTGTGCGATATTTTTCGAGAATAAGGTCATAGGATAATCCGTTATTGGAGATACTGTCAAGGGACATTACCTAATCGTTACATGTCGATAAAAATATCCTTAACGTAAAAAATAATGATACCAATTTTATTAACAATCGTTATTGTTAAAATAATTAAAAGATAATATGAAATATAAATTAAAAATTAATAAAAAATGTGAACAGCGTTGATTAAGTATATAATATTCCTTGTACAAAGAAAATAATGTTATTAAAAAAGATATATTAGAAACGCAAAATTTTTTTACGCTTTATTTTCGAGAAAATCAAAAGTAGAATTAAAAAATTAGTTTTTTTCCTTATGTAGAATTATTATTTCTTTAGCATTTATATCGTTTGTAACGGGCCATCGTGTAAATTATTGACGTTCAATGAAATGATAAAAGGTTTTAGAAATTTTGGCTTCTGTAGGTACACAGTGTGCAAGAGTATGCGAATTATATAACGCGAACCTTAATCCAGCACTGCTACCTGCGTTCTCAAACCATGGTAAGCTAGGGTCCGGTTGCGATCCGAGTTGGACTGCGTGACTCTCAACCTTGGAAGGCTCACCGACGCTTCCAGGACTACGTTTCAGCCACACCGCGGTGATCACTGTGCCAGTGGACGCGTTGAGCGCGATTACCCTCGCCTCCACAGCGTCATCCACCGACACCAGCAGAGACTTGGTCAAAGCGTCTAAAAGAGCTATGTAATTTCGTTAATATCTTCGGATGTATCTCGGGAGTCATGTTCAACAATCACTTTCAACACACGCATTGCTCGCTACGCGCAACAGGTGCCGCCAATTAAACGACAGATAAAGTAAGGAAACTAGATTGAAAGCACTAATTCCGGATCACATTTGTCATGTTTGTATTTCTTTTTTTTTTTTTGTTAAACAGTCTACTTTAAATATTTAATCGTACGTCGCATTCTGAGTGAATGAACGTAATCCCTTATGCCTCGCATCTACAATATATATGCAGAATAAATTTAGTATAAGAAATAAGAGTAAGAAATTGACCAATCATAGTAGAATACGACTGAAGAATAATCAACTGTGATTAGTAAGTTTCTTGCTCTTACTTTTCAAGCTTACGGCTCCTGATACTAGACGTGGAAACGGTAGCCAATAAGCTCCTAATATTTTCATTGATTACTGCGTTGCATTTCGCCGCGTGGCAAACGTTTCTACATCAAGTATGCAGAAGCCACATATTGTAGACGACACATTATGGATTGTCTACAATGGCAGTAATATTGTAAGCAATAAGAGATTGATTAATCATAATCGATTATTCTTCTCGCATTTGATTCTGATTGGTCGATCTTTACGATTAACAATTTACAACTTATTACACCATATTACTCTCATTGTAGATCTCTCTCATTGTCAACTCTTATTGTATGGCACTTTAGTATTCCCTATATCACAACTTATCTAACTTACCATTACGTCGCATCGCTTCAGCAGCCCCGAGATTCCGAAGCACCATAGCGGTCATATCAGCTTTCTGACGTGCCATATCGTACCGCCTTGGATCCAAGGCGACGTCAGCTGGAAGAGATTTAAATCCCTCCGTAGTGACACAAACTTCGCCCAGAGAACCTGTCGATGCGGCCTCTATCACATCCAAGGCTTCCTCTATAGCCGCCTTCGAAAGAATTGAATAATAGGATGTTCAAAAAAAGGGCGAAGAATTGCATTATCTTGGGCTGTGTTCCATAAATTATCTCTATTGAGCTAGCGATAAATAAATTCTAACACATTTCAAAATTAGATGCTAATTAGGTACTGAAGTGCGAAATTAGGTACTCGAACTGTTTTGCAGAAACAAAATTATTGAGTGGGGGGGGGAGGGAGGCTAGCTTAATATTAAGTTAACCCTCCAATAAAAAAAATAAATACTTATTGCGTAAACAAATAAAACAAATACACCAGAATTAAATGCTAATTAAGTGCTCCAAAAAATGAAATAAATATTTTGAAAATATATATTGTACACGAAATTATATACAGAAGTTAGATGTCAGTCGAATAGTCGGCACAAGAGAAAAGTTACTTTAAAAAATTAGGTGCTCAGACAAATTTGGTATTAAAATGTTTCTTTTTAAATATTATTTAAAGATATGATCGTTCAGTTTAGGAAAAATTTGAACCGAAAATTGACCTAGTTTTTAAGAGTAAAATGATATTAAAAAATTAAGTGCTCCTACGAATTTAATGTTAAAATATTTCTCTTTTTATATACAGTTACGATATATAATCGTCAAATCAGATGCTTATTTAATTTAGGACAAATTTTTACTGAAACGTCTACCAGCTCATAAGAGTGAAATTGTGTTAAAAAATTAGCTAACTCCACATTGATGGTTTGTATGTATATACAAACTTATCAAACAGAATGAGCTTAATTCGTCGATTAGATATAACTTTTTATATCTTAACAGATATAAAAAGAGAAATATTTTAACACTAAATACGTAAGAGCATTTAATTTTTTAATACCATTTTACTCTTGTAAGCTTGTCGTTCGATCGAAATTTCGGTTCAAGTTTCTCCTAAACAGAACGAGCACTTATAATTCAGAAATCCGATATCTTTAAATAATATTAAAAAGCAAACATTTTAATATCAAATTTGTCGGAGCTAATTTTTAGATTATCTTCTCTCTTAAGAGTCGATCATCAGCAGACAATGTTTTTTAACATGTTTTTAACATTAATTATTCGTTTGAAATAAAGGTTGAAAGAAATGTTTTTTAAACGTTTATTTAACATTTATAAAATGCTTATTTTACATTATTTATTCATTTAAAATGTGGTGATAAGACACGTTTACTTCACGTTTATTTAACATTTAGTAAATGTTTATTTCACATTAATTATTTGTTTGAAATAATAGTTTAAAGAAACATTTATTTAATGTTTTTTTAAATGTTTATTTGTGATTAATTTCACATTTTATTAGTCGTTTTTAAATTAACATTTTTTAAACATTTATATAACGTTTATTAAATGTTTGTTTTTTTTCTTATTTATTTGTTTAAAATATTTTATTTATTTAGAAAAACGTTTGTTTGACATTTATTTAATTTATAAATATGTTTATAAATATGTAAAAAATGTTATTATTTTCTAAAACTCAAATTAATAAAAAACAGGTCAGAATAATAAAATAATCACAGAGGAGAAATTACGCAATAAAATTGTGTATATATGGATAATAAGAATTGTGTGCATCGATAATTATAAGTGGTGTAACCGATAAGGTACGAGACTCAACTGAACCCAAGGTGAAGTTCCAGGTTCAAAACCTTGCCAGTAAGTGAAAAAGATTAAAATATAATTAGAAATAATTAATAAAATTAGTTGTCTAAGGTTTAAGCACTGTTGATAAAAAAAAATAAATTTAAAAAACGATTCTACATTATTATTTTTTGTAACTTCGTTTAAATAATTTTAACATTAAAAACCGTTTCTCTATGAAATAGGGAAATACAGAAGGAGAAAGATGGGAAAAGATAAGGAAAGTGAAGTATAATAGATGGTATGGATGGATAAAGGGGGAGGGGATTCTGGCATATTTAAGGAAAGGATGGGGAGAGAAAAGATGTAGGAGGACAGTTAGGTTTAGATTAGGGAATGAGAGATGAAGGGAAGGAGATATTGGGAAGGAGAGGAAAAAAGGAAGTATAGACTATGTGGGAGTGGGGTGGAATCATGGGAGCATATATGAGAAGAGAGTAGGAGTTGGAGTATAGGATATGAAGGAGAGCTGGCAGGAGGTTGTAGGTAGAATTTTGGGGGAAGAGGGGGAGGGCGAGGAATGGATGAGAGAGATGGAGAAAGAAAGGAAAAAAGTGGAGGAGAGAAGGAGTTAATGAATGAGGTAAATAAAGATAGAGGGAAAGAGGGAAGGTAAGAGGGAGAAGGGATGAAAGAGACTCTGCGGGGAGGATTGATGAGTTGTAGTTTTTGAGAATAGAAGAGTAATATAGAGATATTACATCGGAAGCGGAGGTCCAGGCATAGGGAGAGAGAGAGAGAGAGAGGGAGAGAGAGAGAGAGAGAGAGAGAGAGAGAGATGCGTTAAAATAAGTTAAGATAGAATAAGTTAGTGTAAGATAGGTTAAGTTAGGATAAGAAAACTTTGTTATTGTTATTGTATATATTTGTAACTTCAAAGGGATGCAATAAAGATCTAACTAACTAACTAACATTAAAAACCGCTTTTTAACGTTAAAGAAATGTTTCTTCAAACGTTAAATAAACGTTTTTAAACGTTAAAAAATATAAAACTAATTCAAATTGGCTTTTGAAATATTAACACAAAATACCAAATAAAAAACGGGCAATTAAGAGCATTAATACGCGGTAATTGGTGCGAATATATAATATTATGCGAATAAATAAATATATTTTGATCGTATCTATTGATCTATTACATAAAATACCAAACTGAACGTTTCGTCTGTATTCAAGTCATCCTCAGCAGTTCTCAATCATAGTAATAATTGTTCATAATCTAATGTTCGTAATAAAAATCGAATGCAGCAAGTAAGTCTCTACACTCGATTTCTACTACGTTACGAACATTAGATTATGAACAATTATTACTATGATTGAGAACTGCTGAAGATGGCTTGAATACAGCCGAAATGTTCAGTTTGGTATTTTATGTAATAGATTAATAAATATGATCGAAATATATTTACTTATGATATTCACCAATTACCGCGTATTAATGCTTTTAATTGCCGGTTTTTTATTCTATTTTGTATTTGTGTTAAAAAATGTTTTTTAAATGTAAAGAAAACACAAAAATAAATAAATTTAAAAAACAGAAAGTTAAATGGCTACGAGCCTAAAATCGTTATAAAATAAAAATTTTAAAACCGTTAATAAATAAAACATGTCATCTAGTTAAAATATAAACTTTAATTTGTAACTACCAAATAAAACAAACGTTTCGATTCCTGTTGGATCATTATCCATGTAAATAAAAACGGTAGAAATATTACATAGTTAAGATATGCAAAAATCAAAGTTCGCTCTCGATAGCATCATTAATAATCAAATTCGCTCAATTTAGAATAAATGTTGCAGGAATGTTGTAATAGAAAACCAAGTATTCCTCTTGATAGTGCATGTAGATTATAGACAAACATAATGTAATGATTTTTGTATATCTTAACTATGTAATATTTCCATCGTTTTTGTTTACATTGATAATGATCCAACAGGGATAGAAACGTTTGTTTTGTTAATTACCAACAAATTAAAGTTTATATTTCAAGATGACATGTTTTATTTATTAAGCTAAGAGATAAAATCATAAAGTATTTAATTTTTTTATTGGGAGGACTAACTTAATGTTAAGTTAGCCCTCCCCAATAATTTTTTCTGCCAAACAGTTCGAGCACCTAATTTCGCACTTCAGCACCTAATTAGCATCTAATTAGGACCTAATTTTGAAATTGTGTTAGAATTTATGATAAAATTCTTGTTGAGGGGAACCCTTTCCGATGACCTTGATCTTGACATATGTTATCAAGGTCATGACCCTAAGTGACCTCCAACAGGTTTTAGCTCGTCCTTCATTAAAAAGTTATGAACAAAAAAAGTTACGAACAAAAAACGTCTTATTTCTGCTATATATACCATATCTCCTAAACCAATGCCGTTCCCCACTTAATTTTTGCAGGAAATCACTCTGAAAATCACTCAGGCGCACGACTCTCACCTTCGACTCTCACCCCCTTCCCCCTCTGCTTCAGGGACGCACGACTCTCACCTTTGACTCTCACTCCCACTCCCCCCCCTACTATTGTAAAATCGAAATCTATGTGTTTTGAATATATATAAATACAATTGGGTATACATACACTTATGTATACACTTATGTATATTTATAACAATAATAGACAATAATAGACTTATCAAAGCTCTCGAACATTCCTCGTATTCAGTAGTTGATAGATTTCTAACACGTCAACATGCGGCTTCACGAATTTCTACGCTTGATTGATAATTACGACGAGTTATTTTCTTATTTGTGCGAGAAAGGTGTAATTAGACAAAATATTGAGTGTCCGCGATGTAAAATCAGTCTCAATCTATGTATGTGCTCCATTGCAGGGAGGGGGGGGATGAGAGTCAAAGGTAAGAGTCGTGCGTCCCTGAAACAGAGGAGAGGAGGAGTGAGAGTCGTGCGCCCCTGAAGCAGGGGGGAAGAAGGGGATGAGAGTTTCATGGAAAATCGTAATATACATTTTAAAGTAGAGAATTTTTGTTTCATGTAATAGAAAAGAGACTTTATTTTTCAAATTTTTTTGTTCATAACTTTTAAACGAAGGATGAGCGACAGTTAAAAATCTGTTGGAGGTCACTCAGAGTCATAATCTTGATAACATATGTTAAGATCAAGGTCATTAGAAAGGGATGTTTTCCCTAAACAAGAGTTTTACCGAATTTATTTATCGCAGTGGGGGGAGGGGCGGAAAGTTAGCTTCACAGGGTTTTTTTAAGATATGCTGCTAGTATTAAAAATCTACAATGTATGTGACGTAAACTATAGATTTTCAGTACTGGCAGTAAATTTTGTAACAGAATGGTAAGAGACAAGTGAGATAACTTGAGGGATGCGCAGTAGAATCAAAATTTAATTGGCTAGCTGATTGCTTTGAATTGTCATCGTGAGCATTATCTCACCTGTCTTCTTCCACCATGATCTTTATATCATAATTAGGCGAAATAAATATCAATGAAGACAAACCCGTTTGGAATCCACAATGTCGTTACGTACACTCGTCGATAAAGACAATGTTGAAAATGAATTGGCCTTCGTTACCGCTATCATTATCATGGTTGTCAACGTGCCAGCAAGAAGGACCGAAAGCCAAGATTCGGCCATTCCGCGCCCTGGTCATTTGTTCTTGTAACAAAATGAAAGCTCCGAGAAGTGTTAATTTATTTAAGAATAATATTTATCGAGGATAAGATAATTTGGTAATATCTCAAGGTAACTTCTCCATTAATATATAAATTGATATATAAATTAAATAAGAAATATTACAGATAGCTTGCGGTAATTTTATATAACACCGAAAGTCGATAGCTGAAGATGATTAGAAGGTTTTTGCTTTCGTTACATACTATATTACCAAAATATCTTCACACAATTATCTCACCTCCCGTGATGACATTCAAGTGGCGGCAAACCCGCAACCTTTGCTTGTAATGGGCCGCTCGTACGCCCTTGCTGGCGATCGTCCGGGCATGTTTCTGTCTGTAAACCTTCAGCACTCTCAATTTTTCATCGGAGAAACTTTGTAAGTGAACACCGTCGCACCTACGTTGAAAAAGAGATAACGCAAAATATAATAGATGTTACTCTTCATCCCATATCTATGCGTTGCTATCGAAAGCGATCGATCACAATTGATCTCTGAACTAATTAGTCGTACAATGAAACGAAGACACTCTTCTTCTCTTTCTCCTTTCCCTCGCCACAATAAAGTATTTTGCTATTTTAAACCGAGTAGAACGCATGCCTTGGACAGCGTTAGGAATATTACTGGCACGGCTATATCATCGGCCCGATCGCTCGATTTCGTCTCGTTTTCTCAGTGTATCATAAAATAGAATAATCAGTGAAATATAGAAGAGTTCATTTTCCAGCGACTAACCCGGCCTTTGACAAGCGACACGTGAGGTTTGCTCAACCTTGAATAAACCTCAACAACCCCTTTAATCCTTGGCTTCGCTCGCGCCCGCATGGTCATCTCGATTACATTGCACGATCATATATGTTATACATGAAGGAAGCGTATCATTTTTCCTTGGATAGTATTCGAGATTGATTGCGGCAGGAAAAAAGAGAGAGAAAAAGTTCGTTAACATGAGTCCAATTAAAAAGTATACGTATTCTACAAAACAAAACTTACGATTGATTAGGAATGTGAAGGGACGCGAAAGTTTCGCTCGCATAATAAGTGTCAATTTCAAATCTACATGCGACATGTCATCAATTGGCCATCAATTGGATAGTACCGGCACACGACAGCTGATTCTTGAGATATAATGCATGCATTATCGCAATTTATAGTACTTTTCTGACGTAATAAAGTTACATTGTCCACCCGTTGGAGACGAGCTCTGTATTGTCAGTAGAGAACGATCGATGCAGCTACTGGCATGATACAGCTACCCCCAGAACCTGCATCCCCACTCCCCCCCCTCTCTCTCTCTCTCTGTGCGTGTATATGTGTCTCCTTTTAATTTTATTTCACATGATACATCAAACTAAATGCATTTCGAAGTTTAGTTTACAATCTAGCGTCTATAATTTACGTTTATTTTACACTGCTTCTTTATAGCGTTTTGTGCGAATTCATTTTAGTACAATTCATACTGATAATTTTACGTTGATAAGTTTCAAATCTATTTTAAATGATTGCAATTTAGGTCTAAATTTTAAAATAGAATTTTGATTATTATATATATATAATTTTGTATATTTATATATACAAAATATATATATATATATTTCATATATTCATTTTTAAAAAANGTGTGTGTGTGTGTGTGTGTGTGTGTGTGTGTGTGTGTGTGTGTGTGTGTGTGCGCGCGCGCGTGTGCGTATGTGTGTAAAATTTTGAAATTCAAAAATTACCGATTTGTTTGTTATTTTTACCGACTACTATATTGTAATATTCTACAAAAGGCACATGACGAACATTACTGATTGTGAGAAACCGTACAAAGATCGTGAATTTTATTACTTTGCTTTATTTATCATTGCAAAATATCGAGAAGTACGTCAAAAAATGCATAGAAAAAAACAAATGAGAAAATGTGTGCATACAAAATACGCGTGAATCAAATCACGGCATATCGAAAGAAAAGGTCCACGCACAGTTTTAAAGCTTAATATTTTCAAGAATGTACTTTCTCATCTGCGAGTATAATCTATTAAATAATTCAAAACGGCCGAAAAAGCGAAAATGCAACAAAGCAACAGAAGCAAGTGACAAAGATGAAAAAGTACGGATTGCAGATACATTGGAACGCGAATCGTATCCAGTAAGTGGATAATCACCCCACTTACCCTCAGCATTTAACGCACCTTGCTTTTCTTGTAGTAGGACGCGTGAAGCGGAAGATCCGAAAGAATGATTATTGAT